>JAZGTJ010006814.1:0-24106 GCA_036877575.1 Botia almorhae
AGTAGTTGCCTTGAAGGCAAACATCAGGGCCTTGAATCTAATGCGAGCAGCTATTGGCAGCCAGTGCAACTGGATGAGCAGTGGCGTGACGTGTGCTCTTTTATGCTCGTTGAAGACCACTCTAGCTGCTGCATTTTGAATCACTGCAGGGGCTTGATGGAACAAGTCGGAAGCCCTGCAAGGAGGGCATTGCAGTAGTCCAGTCTGGAGAGAACCAGAGCCTGAACGAGAAGTTGTGCTGCATGATCCGATAAGAAGGGTCTGACCTTCCTGATATTGTAGAGGGCGAATCTGCAGGAACGAGCGGTTTTGGAACTATAAGAACTGTGGGTATTCTTAAAAAAGCATTCAAAATCTGACTGGTTTTCCATATGAAAACACTTGAAATTGAGAACTAATTTCCACTTAATGTTGGCGTATTAATTGTCAGATGAAACAAAATCAAGAAGTATGAAGATTCCATCCCACTCGCTCAGCCTGCTCTGTGCTTGTTAGAGAATCTGCTAAATAAGCAGTTAATGTAAGGATATACAGGGGTTGGACAATGAAACTGAAATGCCTGGTTTTAGACCACAGTAATTCATTAGTATGGTGTAGGGCCTCCTTTTGCGGCCAATACAGCATCAATTCGTCTTAGGAATGACAGATACAAGTCCTGCACAGTGGCCAGAGGGATTTTGAGCCATTTTCTTGCAGAATAGTGGCCAGGTCACTACGTGATGCTGGTGGAGGAAAACATTTCCTGACTCGCTCCTCCAAAACACCCCGAAGTGGCTCAATAATATTTAGATCTGGTGACTGTGCAGGCCATGGGAGATGTTTAACTTCACTTTCATTTTCATCAAACCACTCTGTCACCGGTCTTGCTGTGTGTATTGGTGCATTATCATCCTGATACGTGGCACCGCCTTCAGGATACAATGTTTGAACCATTGGGTGCACATGGTCCTCCAGAATGGTACGGTAGTCCTTGGCAGTGACGCGCCCATGTAGCACAAGTATTGGGCCTAGGGAATGCCATGATATTGCAGCCCAAACCATCACTGATCCACCCCCATGCTTCACTCTGGGCATGCAACAGTCTGGGTGGTACGCTTCTTTGGGGCTTCTCCACACCGTAACTCTCCCGGATGTGGGAAAGACAGTGAAGGTGGACTCATCAGAGAACTGCTGCTGGCACCATTGAAACCGACGTTTGGCATTGGCACGAGTGACCAGAGTTTGGCTATAGCAGCCCGGCCATGTGCATTGACCCTGTGGAGCTCCCGACGGACAGTTTTGGTGGAAACAGGAGAGTTGAGGTGCACTTTTAATTCTGCAGTGAGTTGGGCAGCTGTGGTTTTATGTTTTTGGATACAATCATGGTTAGCACCCGGACATCCCTTTCAGACAGCTTCCTCTTGCATCCACAGTTACTCCTTTTGGATGTGGTTCTTTCTTCTTGGCGGTATGCTGACATTACCCTGGATACCGTGGCTCTTGATACATCACAAAGACTTGCTGTCTTAGTCACAGATTTAAATTCTGATATGTCACCCATAATGTTGTGTGCATTGCAATATTTTAAGCAAAACTGTGCTATTACTCTGCTAATTAAACCTTTACTCTCTGCTCTTACTGGTGGAATGTGCAATCAATGAAGATTGGCCACCAGGCTGGTCAAATTTAGCCATGAAACCTCCAACACTAAATTGGCCAGTGTTTCAGTTTCATTGTCCAACCCCTGTAAGTTCATGTATTGTTTTAATGAAGTTGGAACTCTTACACACAAAGGCACGTTAAAATTTAAATTAAAAATGGAAAGGTCAAAGACTGTGAAGTAACTTAAAACTTTTATCATGCTTATAAAATTTTAATTTATGTTTAAAACATTCCTGTGGTGTTCCTGTACCTCAGTTGGTAGAGCATTGTGCTAGCAACGCAAAGGTCATGGGTTCGATTTCCAGGGAGCACATGCTCTGACAAAATGTCTAACTTGAAATAATTATAAATTGCTTTGGATTAAAGCATGTGCCAAATGTAAAAATTATGGCAGATTGATGTGTTAACAGGATACATGTCCAGAGTGCATTGTAAATTTAGTTTGTTTTGGTTTTACAAATTCAGCGCAAAAGACTAAAATTTAAACATGCTTGTAAGAGTTGTCTTTAGAGTGAGTAGTGGTTCTTCTCAAATTGTGATGTACCACTGTTGGTACAGAGCGTGGTGGTGTGTGACATGACAGGAAAACACTAAAATATATATTTTAAATTGGTTTACATTTTGTTTTTAATACAGTTTCAAAAGCTTGTCTGTATATCCTGTAATTTTTTACCTGATGATTTTCTCTGTGACTTGTTTTGAGATACTCCCGGTTGTGAATTTTAAGGGAATACTCCAAAAAATGAAAAATGGCCCATAAATTACGCACCCAAAAACCTGATTTTGAAGCTTCCTAAAGCACATCTATTCATCATGAAAATAATCCAAATGACTCCGGGGGGGGGGTTAATAAATGGCAGGACCCCATAGATTCTCCATGAGGTTCAGGTCAGGCGAGTTGGCTGGCCAATCAAGCACATTAAAGTCATGGTCCGCAAACCATTTAGAATTAGTTTTGATGCTGTGGACAGGTGCTAAGTCCTGTTGGAAAAAGAAATCTGCATCTTCTAAAAGTTTGTCAGCAGACAGAAGAATAAAGCACTCTAAAATCTCCTGGTACACGGCTACATTGACTTTGGACCAACGCTAGCAGATGACATGGCACCCAAATTATCACAGACTGTGGAAACTGCACACTGCTCTTTAAACAATTTGGATTATGTGCCTCTTCACTCTTTGTCCAGACTCTGGGACATTGATTTCCAAAATGAAATGCAAAATTTACTTTCATCTAAAAAGGGAACTTTGGGCCACTGAGCAACAATCTAGTTCTTTTCCTCCATAGCCCTTTTCCTGACAATCTTTTCAAGGCTGCGGTCATCTCTGTTGTTTGTGCACTTTTTCCTACCACACTTTTCCTTCTGGTCTGGTCTAAATCTAAATCTATCTAGCTAGCTATCTAGAAAAAGTTTGGAGTTGACTCTTAATACTCTATTATCTCAACAGATAAATTCTCAACATCTCAACACTCTAAATTCTCTATTCTGTATTCTACAGTTACATCATTCAGATTACTTTAAAGTTTATCCGACTTCCCAAACATCCGCTACCAACTTATGGCCTGTTAGCAACACTAGCCTGTTTCTGACTATCACTCTTCTGTGTATCCAGCAGAATACCATGGTTTAATTTTCTAATGGCATCCGTATTGGATATGTGTCTGCCTTTGACTGCGGGTGAAGACTCCTAACATACCTATGTGAATGTTAGCAGGTATGTGAACGCTAACATACCTGCAACCTTTATGCCGTCTGTATGCAATCTTTGAGATTGATACCCAAAACCACTTCACCCCCTTGTGCGAGACTAAACCCAATGCCATAATCATTGGAGAATATGTTCAGTCTAACTGAAACCTGTCTTAAACCAGATGGCTATATCAGTCTTAATGAGTCTACTCCATCAGGCTACTGTTATAAGGACAAACCCCGTACATAGAGTTTCTAAAAGAGTTTGCAGATTTTCTCTCTGACCTATTGGTTAATGTTGACAAAGCACAAATTGTTTTATATTTTAACATTCATGCAGATTACAAATTATACATTGGGACTTGTGTTTACACACCAACTAAACTCGATTGGAGTCATGCAACATGTTAAAAGATCTTTTTCATCATATGCTATAATTATATCACATTGAACTGATCTTACTCACATAGATGTTATACCTCAAAGTGACAATATCTCTGATTATCAACTTGTTTTATAGCAACTTATAGCAATATTGACAGATCACAAATCATAACCTAGATGTGCTCTGTTTGACAAAAACATGGCTAAAACGAGATGATTACATTACATTACATGAGATCTTACAAAATGACTGTTATAAGCATCGAAAAGTCAAATGGGGAGGTGTTGCTGCAGTTTACAGGAATATTTTACCTATGTTTTAAGTTACCCTGAGATCTGATTTCTTTTGAAGTAATGGTGCTAAATATAACTACATATGGTGTAAATGATAAATTGAGTTTATCATTTCTATTGGATAATGTACAGCAGGGTACTACATAGACTTTATTAAAGAATTTACTGACTCAGAATTAATTGTTGGTGATTTTAACATCCATGTGGATAATGAAAAAGATGCATTGAGGTGGTCTTTATAAGACATTTTAAAGTCATTTTAAATTTGTTCCTATTTACCTATGGTTGCATAATCAACTCCTTGCTACACATACAGTAAAAGGATAACTTCTGTATCTGATGTAACGACAATGTATCTAACAATCTCTTAATTCCTTAGCATAACAGATAATTGATCAGATAAATATGATGATATATTTATGATTTATTTAAACCATGCCAGTGCAGTTCCATTTAAGGTAACATCTTTTTCAAGCCTATTTAGAAAAATGCTGTGGTCAATAATGTCAAAGGCTACACTAAGGTCGGGTAGCACTAGAAGAGGGATGCATATACAGTTCCATATTACATACAAGATATGGCTACTTACTTACAAGCCCTAAATGGTTTCTGTATGTTTAACTGATCTTCTGTCATGCTTCAAGCCAATGAATTCTTTAAGATCACAAAACTTTGAACTTTTGGTTGTACCTAAAATCATCTAGAAAAGTCCACTAAACTGTGTTTTTGCAGTTGGCTACTAAACTTTGTAAAAGCCTTCCTGACACTGTTTGTGGCTGATACTCTCATAATTCAAATCTAATTTAGCATAAACATAATGCCTCTCATATCCTTATATTACAATTGCATTAAACAAAAATGCTAAAGATTTTCTTGTGCTAGTAATTCAGACACACATCCAGTGCTTACTGAAACAAATAGAAAAAAGACAACATCTGTAATATTTTAAATGTGACAAGATTTTAATTTACAGTAGTATGTTTCATTTTTATCCATTATTTAGGATACATTCTAAATCAGACTGTAAATCAGTGTGAACAGGGCACATTCTGAAATGCAGGCTCTGCAGGAACATATTTTAGTTTTTCCATGCACAGTCTGCATGAGTGTCAGCCCAGGTTGTCGGCTACAGTGCTGCTCTTTGAAGCTGGTTGTTGTCGTATGGTCTCGGTAAGTCTATATACCCTAGAGACACTGGGCTCTGTGCCATTGTCATTTTGATACTGAGTAAAAAAAGGTGGTAACAGCTTTTTCAAAGTTAACATTGTGCCATGGAATATGAGATTGAACTGTCTACTGAAACTGACCATTTCAACACAAACTGACTCTCTGCTCATGGAATCTTTTAATTTGCCACAATAGATTGCAGTAGGAAACAATTGCAAGGCAATGTGCTGAAAGTCTGAAATTGAAGCCCACACCCCGAAAGAAGCTTCTACCGTCCCAAAGAGGATCACAGCCAAAGCTATTCAATTTCACCGTGGCCCAGCTGAACAAATGCTGCCACAACACTTTTTCTCAGCAGGCCTGATTCTCAAGCAAACAAACCAAAGAATAAAGACAAAGAACAGTGATATTGGCACATTAACACCCAAAAAATGTGGCCAATTCAGGCCAGAGGTTCTTAAACTTTTGCAAAACTAATTTTCGATTCAGTACTGTGCAGAAGTGTTAGATGCTTCAGTGTGTCAGTAGGAATGATCAACAGATTTTCAAAAAATCATTTGCCATTAACTGTAAAAATCACAAGATTTTTGCATGAATAAAACAATATGACCACAAACAGTCTATGTGACAAAAGTCATATTGTGTGACAACACACAATATGACCCACACAGAGAGCTGATCTCACCAATGTCAAAACAGCCTAAATTTATGGCTTGGAATAACCTACCTGCAACTAACCTAACTGCTCTGAGCAATCTTGGAACATAAGAAAACACAGACATTCTGACTTTCAAAAACCTATTCACTGCAGACAAAATGACATAACCACACCTTGATATTGATTATGTTTGTGAGAGAAAACACTGATGCTCCAACATAAAAAACTGTTCCTTGCTTCAGGCCAATTCTGTTTTGCTGCTCCACTTCCCTTCTGCATCTCTTGCATACTCTGGTCTGGATCAGTGATGTAGTGTGAACAAAGACAAGTGGAGCCATACAGTGACAATAAAGATCAGTTAACATTCCAGAGCTGCTTATTAGTGGCTATTAAGTCCTAAGCATCATTAATCCTGGTTTGTATATTTATTAGTAGAGCCTGCAAAGCAAAGCATTACTATTACTCTCTTGCATCTGGACAAAAGTTTGGCACATAACTCGTGCCGCACCTTTTTGTCGTAGACCTATGAATTAGGGGTCAAACCAACAAGCCTATTAAGAAGAGGTTAATGATGACTTTTAGTCATAGTTACAGCTCAGTTTTATGCTGTTCGCCTGGTTTGCGAAAAAGTGGATGAAAAATTCTTTGAATTAGAATGTCGTAGACAATTGGGGGTGGACTCATATCGCTCAGCTTAGCAAGCAGCAACAAATGGTGACATTACAACATCATAGCCATGCCCTAGCAACCAGTTACAGTACCCTAGCAACCACCACCCTGACTTTCATTGAAAAAACCTAGACTTAACATTGGGCAGATCTTTGCGACATCATAGCTCTGTATCAGAATGCCATAGAAAATCTGAATTGTGCTAAATCATGGTAACATTATGATAAACACATTAGCATCATGTGAAAACATGCTAACATCCTGAAAAACATGTTAGCATCATGCTAATTAATGTTAAAATGTGTTAAGTATTATGCTTATTAATGTTAAAACAAGTTGTGTTAAAATGTACTAGTTTAATGCTAAAGCATGCTAACATCATTCTAAAATGTTTTAGCACCAAACTAAACATGTTAACATCATATTAAAGCATGTTCGACATATTTATTAAAGCTATTAAAGAATGTCAAAACCTAAAAAAGTTTTTTTTTGAAACTATTTTAAACTGTCCAGGCAGGGCTTTGTCAAGCCAGACTTTAATATCTAGTTTGTTTTTGTTTTGCATGTTATGTTTTACATGTGGTGTTTGCCTGTTTTTTTTCTTTTTTTTAAGATTCTGCTCAAGCAAGATTTTTTTAACAGATAAAAGGATAGAAACTTGCAGTTTTATGTTTTATCTTATATCTGGGAATAGTCTCTTTCATTGTATAGAAAAGAACAGCATTGACATTCTGCATTAAATCATTGTTTGTGATTAGCAGGTTTGGAATAGCATAATCATTTTGACAGAATATTGATTTTTGCGTGAGCTCTCTTTTTAGGCTTGTGATTAAAAAATGGAGGGGACATTATTGTGTAGATGGCACTTGGATGTTTTCACTTGATCTGTACTTGGCCTGAAAAGTTTAACTTTAGAAGTTCTTTTTAGTGGCATATGTGAGTCTAAAAACAACATTTATGCAAAGCTGCGTTAAAAGCCTGAGTTTAAACTCAAATTTGTTTTCACTTAGTGTCCCACTGCCCTAGATTAAGTTCTGACAGCAGGCCAGTCACTCGGTTCTGTTTAAACTGCAGGTGGCATCAGTGATGTGCTTTAGAGCCCTACAGCCCATGTTATGCTGAACCCAGACATAACTGGATAAAGCCAAAAAATGGCTGTCTGCACCACAAACAGAAACATGAATACATTGAGCCTGTAGCCTAAGACTATCAAGTGTAATTTGACCTCCATAAGTTTTTCCTTCAACATCTCCACATCCACTGGATTCAGTAAAGCGTACTCTGGTTTCATCAGTCAGGTACATGAATGCAAACTGTATCTCCAAATGTAGTCAGTAAAAATGCCAGCAGCCAATACATAGAAGCTGACTCACATGGTCAACATGTGGTCACTGAGAACTGTGTGCATGTGTTTTATTAGGTGACAGACAAATAAAGTGTATCAGAAACAATGTGTGGAAGACGTTCTGAGGCCTAAAGCTGCTGTCATTCTTACTCATATTTCACAAGGGTTTCAATGTCAACATCCACAAAAAAATCTTTAATTTTCTCCATATGTCTGTAAGAAGGTCTTGGGTATGCGGTTGTCTTTCCCTTAGCCTTGATCACAACAATACTCCTTCAATATTTTAGCTCTTCTTCTGCCTTTGCTTATTGGTCTTGGATTCGAATAACAGCAGAATATATGACTAGCTTTTGACACTGCATATCTTTAGATGAAGTTATTTAAACAGCTCTGTTACAGGAGAAATGTGTTGTGTGTTGTTACATGCCAAAACATCACAGTGAATCAGTTGCTGAAGAGGAAGAAACACTATGATGCTAGCATGATTAAACATGATTCTAACATGTTTCAGCATGATGCTAGCATGTTTTAACACGATATTTCAATATATCTATCATGTTTGAACATGATAGATATATTGAAATATGGCTTATTCATGATGTTATGTAGTTGCTAGGGTACTCTAAATGGGTGATAGGGTGAGCTTGCTTGGAGGAGTGATATAAGCCTGTCCATAAGTCTCTACGAGATTCTGATGCAGAGTTATGACATCACAAATTAGCCCAACGTAAATTATATGGAATTGTTTGCCTACATTTTCGCAAACAGGTTTAACATTGTACACCCGATTACTAATAAAAGTGACAGCACACCTCTCTTCAATAGGCCGGTTGATTTGCCCCCTTATTTTTGTGTATCTGACAAACTATGCGGAATGAGTTACATTGCAAAGTTTTGTCCAGAAAAAGAAGTATGCAAGAGAGTAATAGTGATGCTTGGTAATAATGCTACTAATAATACAATTACAATTTTAATATTAACAGCAATAGTTTGAGGATATAATAAAGAAATAACAAATTAGTTATTGCTGCTCTGTTGCGTTACAGTAATAATTTGTAAAATAAAAAATTACCCCTCATATTTTTTAGAACTACTCTTTTTGTTTTGGGAAAAAAATAATAGTGGAAGAAAAAGCTGCCATCCCCCATTCCCTAAGTTCCTGCTTTAAGACAAATAATTGAGCCAAACTGCTATGTATTATACACATGGTTCATTTTTGTGATAGTTCAGTATTATAAAGGATAACAAACCAAGCGCCACATGACCTGTCAGTTGTAATGATTGATGGTGGTTGAAGAACAAGCATAGCTGACTTAATTAAATTAACGCCCTACCCACACTTTAGTTTAATTATATTAGTCCACTCCTCACACTGTTTTTTTTTTCTTGCAGAATTGGCGATCATGTTGAGACCATAATGTATTTTCTAGATTTCTGAAAGTTTACTATTTTTGTGGCTTTGGAATTTTAGAACAGTCTTGCGATTGTGCTGGCATTCTATGATGTGACATTGTCCTCTGCAAACTTTCGGGCGAGGTCCTGCTTCACAAAACATCTAAATCTTGAACTGTATTTATCCTCTCCTGGTGCTGATCTGACAACACACTTAGAGATTTGAAGGCTCCCATCACTGCTAAACACAGTAAAGGCCACAGCTGAGATGTTTTAATTAAAATACGGCTGAATGTGAGTCCTTTGAATGTAAGCAGTAGTAGTAACATTTAATGGTTTAAATTTTTTAATTTACATAGTATATGCAAATGTACAACAAAGTAAATAATTAATATACAATACAAGACTTAATTCAAGCACAAAGCTTGGATTTATTAGGACAGAATGTGACTAAGGGAAGTTTTTTTGGGATTTTCTTATAAATATAAATACTATTGTTCTGACTAGACTTTAGAACTTGTGCATGAACCCTTAATAATATCAAATTAGGTATGTTAAATATCTGACAGTATTAATCATATTTAGTTAGTATATAGAAGAAAATAAACCTATGGTTTCATAGGTTCCTAAGTTAAAGTCTAGCATACAAAAAGTGTCTGTATTCTAGAGCCAGACTTTACATCTAAATTCCTATAAATACTGATAAGATCATGTTGCAGATACATACTTGAACAGGTTCACACACATTCACACATAAGTGCAGTAGGCAATGTTCTGTAAAAGGACATAAATATGTAGAAATAATTCATAAAATTATATCCAATTATACAATAATTAATAAAATTGTATAAAGGATTCTTAGGTATTCCTAAATTACAAAGCCCTACCATAACTGTTTCCATACAAACATGCAATTGCATGACATTCTGTAATTATGCAATAATCAAACTTTTTTTACCAAAGACACTTTTACAGAAGTTAAAAAACTCCTTTATTCATCTGAGAAGCATAACAAATAGAATCTTGTGTATTAAACGAAAGTCACTTACTTCCAATGGAGCCTCTTAGTCAAGGTAGGTCAAAGGGGCAAAGGGAGTCTTCTGGAATTACATATGTTTTAGATACCAATTCAAGCTAGGGGTAACGAGACTCCTAAACTAACTAATGAAGCGCCTCCCGGCGAGACATGCAGTGTCCTAAGAATGCGTCTCTAAGTGAGAACTGTACCTTTGTGTTTCCTCAGGTTTTGACTGCATGTCATTTAATCCCTCAGGAGCTGATCCTACCTCTTTCTAACCTGTCTTTTGTTTCTACATTCCATCCTTCACACTCTCTCTTTCTTGTTTCTCTGAATTATTTTATAAGTCCACGCCTGTCGATGAGCTCACTGGGTCAGGCTCATGTTTCAGCCTCATACAGGAATTTGGAGGGCAGGCAAATTCTGAAAGTGAGGCTGAAAGAGGAGGTGAGAAGGAGTGGGTCATGGGGTCGCATCCCACAGAACAAAGCAGGAGTTATGGGGGTGAAAGGTCAGACATGCAGGATGTCAAAGCTTAGGAAGAATGAATCAGCCTTTAAGCCATGGCGCATGTGAGAAGATTCACTAAATACACACAATTCCCTTCTCATGTCAAAAACGGGGTCCAGATTAGATCAGATTTTGTTGTTATAGTGAAACATATCTAGAACGTCTGATATCTGATCTGTGTGTGTGTCTGTGCGTAATGCCTATACAGTATTTATCAATGTGTTGCTGAGTGAAGAGCAAAATAACTCATGGTATCCAAGGCCTTTCAACCTTTATGAGCTTCAGCGATATTTGATTTATGTTCGCAGGGTGGAACCCAATAAGCATCTAACTGAGAGAACAAGCACAAAATGTTTTTATTTCTGATGGTTTATGATTTCAAGGCTTAATGGATCATAACAAAGGGTCTGCTATTTACAGAAAGAAAAGCTTTTGCACATCAGGAGATCTCCCAGTATCTGCTTAATGCAAGACTGCAGAAAGACCAGCCTGTGATTTCATGGCCTGACAAGCAGTAGACTTAATTACTGTGACGTTGTACAATAAGCAATCACACTACTATAATCTTTGAGTGTTATATAGATAGTTCTAATAGCTTATAGTGAATTTGTTTAATTGTGCTCTGGCCGGCTTTAAGACATGTTATGTAGTAACTGCACCAGAGCACAGAACAGCTACTACTTCTGTGTGTGCTACAGTCATCATTACGACAGCAGACATGTTCTATTTTTTGGATAATGCATTTTCAATCATTTTAATTTAAGTATATTTAGTTTAAGTAAATGTAGGTTTTTAACGGATCTGGTTCTTATCTTAATCAATGGGTAGTTTGTGAGTAAAGCTGCAAATTTTTCCATCAAGTTAACGGTCTTGCTGTACAGTCAAGTGAAAATCGTTATGCAGCATAAATGATAAATCTATTAGGCAGTGTATTAGTGATATTATTGGTGAGGTTTTTTTTTTCAAATCATAACGTTGCATCAGAACTTTAGGTCAAATGTGAGTGCAGGATAGCAGGGAGTGTGGAGGGAGGACAATCATGCTCGGTACAAGACAACTGTGCCCATAGTGACAGTACACCCTTATATGTGTCACTGCAGTTGTGCTTTAAAAGGTAAAATCAATCAAGGTAAAATTGTCTTTTATTTGCAGAACTTGTATTTTGTAGTTCCTGGTTTCTGTTTTGTTCCTGTTCCTGTTTCACCACCCTGATTGATATAGCACTTTTCCCTCATTTACCCCTCATTAGTCTGTTTTTATAAACCCTAGTGTTTCCTGTGTTTGATGTTATGTTGTTTGAATGGTTTCTTTGTTTCTTTGCACATTTGGATTAATAAACCGTACCTGCACTTACATTCAACCATTACTCCTTGTGATTCTCCCCCAATACATTACATCTGCAGATACAGCCGTAGGTAATGCAATAATGCAGTTTTAGGTCATTTTTAGCATATAAAGAATGAAGTTCATGCTTAGAATAAAGTTTTCTGAAAATAAACAGTATTTGTTTAACAGGATTATAGGATATAAACCTATTTTTGGCATAATTAATTGTATATGACTGGTAATAAGTAGGCAATTCATACTTATTTTAAATAAGTAAAGCCTCAGTTAATGTACAATTCTGCTGCAGGCATATAGCATAACCTATATGCTATATGCCTGGATACTCTGGTTGCTCTCGATATAATGTCTTGTGCTGTCTGCACATGTTTTGCCCTTGTGCACTTTATGTATATATTATGTTTAACTTTTGTAGCCCTGTATGTCTGTGATGTTCAGTGTTTGTCTTATGTAGGCACCTTGGTCAGGAGAAACGTTGTCTCGTTTCACTATGTACTTGTATATGGCTGAAATGACAATAAACTCCACTTGTAACTTGTAGCATTTAGTACTTAATTGTTACGTGTACGGACTCTTATTTTGAAGTTTTCTGTCTGTGTCTGGTTTTCCGTGTTTTCATGCACTTCCTGTTTGGTAAACATCATCACCTGTTTCACCTTTAAATAGTTGCCCTATTTAAGTTCCCTGTTCTTATGTTAAGCTTGTCGGTTATTGATGAATTGAATGTGGATCGTTTTTGGATTTCTCGTTGTTCTACATATCTTGGATTATCTTTTTGAGTCATGCTGCTGTTGCACTTGTTGTTACCCTCACCATTTATGTGGTTAGTGTTTGTCTGCTTTTCAGTTATTAAATACCCTTTTGTTATTTATTCCCACGTCTTGCTCCTTCGTTCTTGTCCCGCGAACACATACTGTAACATTAATAAAGACTATTAATTAAGTAATAAGTATGTACGCCAAACATTAGTATGCTATCACCTACTGATCAGTTAAACACTCTTCCTTATTAGTTATCAGTAGTGACTACAGTGTTAACATAGAACTAATTTGTTCTAGTATTAGTATTAGTTAAAACTGTATTAGTACCTGGGTAACTTTCTTTTATAAAGAATCAATATTCTAAAAGTTAACCAATAAAATATTAAAGCCACTAAGCTTTGAACTAACTAACAGGTTCATCTACAAAATGATCTCATTGTGTATGAAACTTTAGGTGGGCCCAATATGGTGGTTGAAGCAGATTGTTTTGCATATTTTCTCATGTCTTCACCTGTCTAGTGGTAAAGTGGCCTCTTTTACAGACAGGAAATATCTGAGTAAGCACTTGAGGCCAAGATATCAGAAACCTTGATATCCACCCCCCCACCCTTGTGGCAGTTTCACAAGTGCAATAGGCTAATCTCTCACATGGCTAACGCTCTCATCTGAGGGAGAGCTCTTTCCACTGGCCAGGAATGGGGAATGAGTCACAGGCTGAACTGAACAAGGGTTCTAAGACAGCACACACACATACACACTCCTGGCCCGGTTTCCATGGGAACCCATTTGCGCTGAACAAGTTTCTTTGTTTCATTACAGGTCTGGTAGCATCCTTACACATCTATTATTTTATCAATATATATGCATGCGATCAGTAGTTTGTTTTAGAAAAACAGAGTTCAGATCTTTTGAACCCATTATTATAGCTGAGACAACAATATCTTTTTCACAAACCCAGCTGAATTGGCCCTTATCATCTGCTGAATAAATTCAACATAGGCTATTCAGCTGATTGTTTTCTTCTTCCAAGATATCTGACCACACTGATTGGATACTCGCAAATTTGGAACAGACATCAATTGTTGCCATGGTAGGAGGCAGTAAACAGGCTAGGTGGTCCATCTAAAAGTAACGTTAACTGCTGTTAATTATAGAGATGTGTGTAATTCTAGGATAAAATTGATAATTTGAATATTACAAGATTAGATTAATAAAAAGATTAGGTAGGAATAATTACGAGGGAGGCGTTTCCCTTAACCATTTCGTCTCCAGACCCTACTCTCCACAGGCAGTGGCGTCAAAATTATGCCCCGCTTTCCACATACCCCCATCGCCCGACTGAGGCTGGAGCCATCAGGCCTGCACCGACTCCCCCCCCCCGACCATGCCTCCGTTGTACCTGGGATCCCCTCACCAACCCCCGCCAGTCTCACAACTCGGTCGGCAGAGTCTCCGCCACTCGTACACATTACATTTAATAGTGTGGAAAATAATGGCCAATTTGTCACCAAAATACGCGGGTGACTGAGGTGGGGGTTAACCGCTGCCTCGACTCTATGCTTTTGGCCCCCTAATTGAATTGTGACCATAACCATAGGGTATTGATATATGTCCCCGTGCACACACCTCACCTTAACCGTGCGCCTCGTATCCAATGTCCCCGATTGCATCAGGCGTTGATGGATAGAGGTTTGGTTACAGCCCGAATCCACCAAAGCCGGATATGTTTTCCGCCCAACACTTATGGGTATGTAGTACTTCTTGGCTCGAGCGGGGCACTTCGAGGATCTGAATCAGTGTTTCTACTTCTATCACGGGACATTGATCCTGGAAGTGCCCTGGTTCCCCGCAGTGCCAACAGAGCAGCCCGGGCTTCCCCTCCACACTGCTGGCTGAGGGAAATTCCTCCCGCAGTGGAGTCAAGAGAGAGGGTGGTGGTGAGTGTGTAGGGGGTGCAGTGGTCGACCGCCTCAGAAGGGCTGCGGGGTTGGTTCTCCTGGGATTCCCCTCCTGTTGGACTCTTGGGGCTGGTACCGGCCAACTGGACTTTTTGGACCTCGGAGCAGGGACAGGAGGAGAAACAAAAAGGAACAGAGGGGAAGAAGTGAGTGACGAGCCCAGGGCTTCCCCATACGCTGCCATATGGTCCTCCGCCAGCTGGACTGCGGTCTCGAGGGTCTCGGGGCGATGGCACTGGACCCTCTCCGCCGTCCTCTTCGATAGGTAAAGAGTGAACTGCTCCAGCACCATCTTCTCTATGATTCCCTCTGACGGCGCACTCGTCTGGCCTTAGCCACAGCTGACAGGCCTCCCGGAGCTGTTGGGCGAAGGCGAAGGGCTGTTCACAGTCCTGGAGGGTCAGCGACCGAAAACACTGGTGATGTTGTTCTGGGGTGCGACCCACCCACGCCTTCCTGAGGTCCTGGTGATTAAGTTGGACACAGCCAGCTGGGCTTCCCCCAACAGGAGCGGACCGCCCAGTGCTCCTCCAGCCAGGTGCATGCCTCCGCCATGCACTCAAAGAGCTCGACGAATACCTCCAGGTCATCTTCTGCGCCCATTTTCTGCAGCGGGAGATGAACGGGTCGGAAAACGTAGGTCCCCCCACCCCTTGTGCCAGCGCAGATCATAGCAGCCGCTGATCCTCTTGTTGCCCCTCAAGGAGAGAGTGAAACCTCCGTTCCTTATCCTCTCACAGCTCCAGGAGGGCCTGGTGTTGCGCATGATGTAAGTTGGCCAGCGACTTGACAAGCTCGTCCAGCAATGCAGACTCCATGGCAGCGTACATCCGGTTTCCAAAACAAATGGGAAGAAAAATAAATCCCGGGTTTTGGCACCACTGTGACACTGTGTGTAAAAATAAAACAAACGTCACAGACCACGGTTGGGGAGCAGATGAGTGGTTAACGCTGGTTTACTAAAAAGAAAACCAAAATACAACAAAACACTCAGCGTGAGGCTTTTCAGCTTCCAATAAACAGTTGGACTCTCTCCGGTTGCCGTCTCTTCCTCCGCTCGCTCCACAACCACCTCGTTCTCCTTCAGCCCCATTTTAACCTGTCTCTCGACTCAATGTAAAACAAAAACAGCTGTTAGGAATAATTAACGAGGGAGGCATTTCCCTTAACCATTTCATCTCCAGACTCTACTCTCCGCCAGCAGCGGCTTCGAAACCACGCCCCGCTTTCCACGGTGAACTTTGTAATTCCTGTTTAATAATGACATCATGCACTCAGGTGCACATTAACTAGTTTGTGCAAAACCTCAGGTACATCTTAAATATATTTAAAATAAAAGTATATTAATAATAATATAAAAATAGTTATTTATTTGACATTTTCAAAAACCTTTTTAGCTTAATTTTTAAGTTAAAATTACATATTGACTCTTTTGGTTTGAGATTTCTGGCCCTTACCACATGAAAAATGCCCAGATTGAGCAACTTGTTATAAATTCATTAAAGGATAAAAATAAGACTACCAAAATTATTAATGGAGAATAATCAAAAAATCAAAGCTAGCTGATGATGAAATTCTAAACACCTTTGAAATAACTGACAAGCTTTATACATGAAAGGCACTTTACCTTGATCTGCGCTCCAGTGGAAACAGCAAATAAAAACATACATTTCTGTAGCAAAATACTGCTTCTCTTTCTGCTTTTTTTGACTTCTAAATGAAAAACATATTTGGAGAAACCTCAACAACCCACTTGCTGTGAGCTAACAGCCTCAGCTTATAGGTCCTAGTTATCGCTGGCCTGTGCTTTGAATAGCTAGGTAATTGCATCATTTGGAAATTGTGTGAAAGCAATTTACAAGCCAGTGTAACTGAAATGTTATATTGCTTTCAGAACCAAATTAAAAAACAACACCTGGGCCACAGAGATGCAGTAAAATGGTCGCTTCCCCCAAACAAGCTGCAAGCTCTCATTTTAGTAAGTTTTCTTCTGTTAACATGGCAGACAATGCAGCCTCGCATTTGTGCATGTGGACTGTAAGTGACCCTTTGGACATGGACCTAACAATATTAATGAAACCCAATTACTGTGGAGGACAAGCGTGGCCTGGGTACAACATTAAATTGTACAGATCACACTGCTGAAAGAAAAACAACCATATGGTTCTTCTTTCTACCATGTCTGTCCTCATGCAAAATTCTTCACTTTTGTTCTTTCATTGCTTTGCTGAACTGCTTTCTTGCATGACCAAAACTATGTTTATCAGATTAAACAGGAGCCTGATTTCATTCACTTGGCTATAAACTAGTTTGAAAAAGTGTAAAGCTATGATGACAACAAAGATTTCCACACTGACTTACGCTCACACGCATAGGAACAAATTCTTCCCTCAGCATGTCTTGTTTAGAGATTTTGAGAGTTTTTAAAACGATGGCTGTTTGCGCTACAGTTAAATCTCCAGTAACTCCAAAACCTCATTATGCTGTAGTACACCACAAATTATTTGATTTAAAACCCTGCCTGTTGCAGTATTGATTCAATCCTTCCATCTCCATAAATAGGGCACAGTGCCTTGGTTGAGACACCAGCAGGTCTGTGCTCCACCTGTGGATGCTAAAGCTGCACTGGATCTAAATGGCATCCATTTGAGTCACTGAAATATTTATAGATCCTGGCCTTAGGGATAGTGGATTGTGTTTCTGAAAGTGGTTTAGTAACACTGCAGCTTTGTCTCTGTGGCACAAGTGGGTGATACAGTGAATTAATAAAACTACTGACCTTCCCATGGCTCTTATCTATTTAGAGAATCTGATAGCTTATTGGTTAATGTAATAAAAACAATGGAAATGTACAGTGGAAAGAAAGGCCTGTGGCTCAACTGGTAGAGAATGACACTAGCAACAGCAACAACATAGGTTTGCTTCCCAGGGAACACAGCTACTGATAAAAGGTATGCTTTGAATAAACTGCTGTGCTGTGGCTAAAAGCATCTGTCAAATGCATAAATGTAAACTCATGTACATTTAGTATGTGCTTTTATCCAAAGCATTTAATGTAACATTTGAGTTTTATCAGTATGTGCATTCCCTGGGAGTCAGGCTTATGACCTTTGCACTGCTAGAGACCATACTCAGTTAGGCTACAGAAAAGCTTTATGCTGGTCACTCAGTTTCAGCCCTGTCTGAGAAACTGCCACATTGTTTTGGGTAGGTTTAAGATTAGTGAAAGGGTTAAAGAGTGTAATTGCATGAAAATATATTAAATGTAATAACAATTTACCAACACGTAGGTACGTTATATACATTATATTATGGGAATACATATGCAAATTCATCATTACTGAAATATTTTAATTTTAGGAAAGCCACATGCATTTTAGAAAAATGCAGGACTGATTTGTCTTACAAGCCAGGTATATAACAGTATATTGTTCTGTATGTGCATGTGTTGTTTATGCAGTTTAAAAAAAACTATAAAAAAGTTGATCAGTGCCCTGTTTATGCTGTTTATGGATTGCTCATCATTCCTGGTCAATCCTGCCCATAATTGTACTACCTGATTTTTTGTGTATATAACATTCCGTTAAGAGACACTAGTATAAGCTAAAGTCTCTAGCACTAGTATCCCTGTAGCTAAATTGGTAGAGTGTTGCATTAACAGCACAAATGCTGTAAGTTCCCAGGGAACATGCACTGAATAAAAAATATGAATGCAAAAAGTAAAGTTGCTTTGGAAAAAGCATCTGCTAAATGCATAAATGTAATGCTTTGTGCTTTTTAAAGCCCACACAAATGTTCATGGTATGAGGAAAGAGAATCATAAAGCTTGTTAATTATCTCAATCAGATCCATTTAACTTCATTAACATTATATTTCAGGGCGCACAGGTCTATTGGTCAGTTGGACACAGACAGTTTTTTTGTCTCTCTGGGCTTCTCTTATTTCTGTTTATCCCTGGCACATCCCCATTCCTGGAACATGACATGGGGCGCATTGACATCTCCACAGAGATTTTCTAGGAACTGTGTATCTCTTAAAACTCTTAGTTACTACTCTTATTTAAACTCTTAGTTAAACTCTTATTAGTGTATACGGAGCTCTGATTATACCCTCAACAGGAGATGATGTAATAATAGCCCATCACAATGGGACAATAGGATCATGATTAGCCTTCTAAAGCCATTTAAGACTGGATAATGTCTTGATAGGTGACATATTTTGAAAGAGAGCAATCTAGTGATTGGTTTAATGATCTTGGATATTATATATCTTTGTTAAACAAAACAGAAAACCATGGCAGGAAAATATGAAAGGAAACTATTTCCCTTTCTTTCAGCAACTGATCATATCGCTGTTCCATCATCTTATTGGAGATAAGGTGTATCATATTTCCTCTCTGTTAGTTAATTTGTTACTCTGGATTTGTTAGTTCATGTGTGCCCTCTTACCCCTGTACACCTTTTAAGAATGACTCAGTATCCTTTGAACATTGACTTTCAGTCCTCCATTCTGGGGGAGAATAAGACATGTAATATGCTTTGGTTTTAAAGGTCACAGGTTAAAAATGCATCACAATGAAAGTGTGTGTCTTGTTGAACTCTCAACAGGCCTTTTGCCGTTTAAAGTGTTTTGATGAGTGTCTTTTGTCTTTCGATAACACAGCATATTTCAGGGCAGTGTAGGTATTTCGCTTCAGATGAAATCACACTAGCATAGTTCAGTAATTACCCAATCTCTAGATAAAACAAAATGCTTTTTGTGTCACAAGTGTGTCTCTTCTTTGTATCTTTTCCTGCATGACACCTGAGCCCACCACAGAACCAGAGCCTGAGCCAGTGCCCACCATGAAAGCCACTCACAGTGTCCATCCTGAAGCCAGAGCCAGCCCCAGTATCCATACCGAGATCGGAACCAATCATCTGTTCCCTTTTGGATTTCACTCCCACTGAAATATCTACATCTGAGCCAGCTGAGACTTTGCTTTGACTTTGCTGTGGAGCCAGCTCCCACACTCATTCTCGCCCCTGAAATCAAGCTCCCCCGACTTTATGCATTTGGCAGATTATTTTTCCAAAGTCACTTACAGTACATTCAAGTTATACATTTTGTCTGTACATGTGCTCCATGGGAATCGAACCCACAAACGTTTGTGCTGCTAATGTTATGATCTACCAGCTAAGCTACAGGAACACTGCGGCAGGACTTTTGGATGACCCAGTCCCACCCTGTATTCTGGTTTCTGGATTTACCACTGGTCTCGCCTAGCTCTTTGGTGGTTCCCTTGTCTCCGCTGATCCCGCCCAGCTCCTTGGTTCCCTCTTTTCCACTGGCTTTGTCCAGCTGTCTGACTCAGCCCTCTGCCTCAGATCCACCTTTTTTGCTAGGGTCTCACAGCTTCTTGGCTTTGCCCTGCTTTTTTACATCCTCCAGCCCTTAGGCTCTGCCTTGGGCTCCTTAATCACCAGCTAGGCTCTGGAAGGCCTTCATTGTTTTCCTCAACTTGTAAATTGCTGTGGATAAAAGCATCTGCTAAATGCCTAAATGTAAATGGAAGGCAGACCCCCTGGCTGCACCTTAGTCCTCTGGGCCCATGACCCCTTGCCTCATCAGCCCTTTGGATCCAACTAGGCTCCATCATGGACTTCCGGGTTGTTGATGTTGGCCTGGTCCGTCAGCTTTTCAGCTCCACCTGAGTCTCCACCAGCGCTGTTCTGGTTATTCTCTCAGCTGGCCTCCCTAGTTTCCTGCCATAGGCCAACTTGATGCCCTCCTCCTAGACCTCCTCCCTTTTTCTTTTTTTGGACTCTCTTTCTGTTTTTGCCTTCTCCCTCCCACCACTTAGGTGTAGTTTCAGTTATGGTGCTAGGATGCAGCTTTCAGAAGGGGGAAATAATGTCACGAGTGTGCCTCTTCTTTGCATCTTTTCCTGTGTTCTTGGTTTCCTTTGTTCCCTCCCCTTATTAATTTAGTAATTATCTTGTTAATTAGTTCATCAGTAGCTCCTCCTCCATTGCCTTAGTTATTGATTGTTTTTATCTGTGTCTTGTTTAGTTAGCTCTTTACTTCATGTGTATATATATCATTCTTGGTTTGATTCTGTTCTTGGTCAGTCCTTGTTTTGCTATGGTGTTTTGTATTCCTGAATTTTCACCATTGCAATGTGTTTTCTTACTGTAATGCTCTGTGTCACACAAGACAAATACTGACTTTACTTTGCACAAAGTGCCAAAGTTTATAAAATGAAATAAAGAGTAAAAAAGAATGTTTTGAAAACAATATTAAGAATTACAAGCAAGAGTGAAACTAGTTTGACATTCACTAGTTATCTGATATTAGTGGAAATTAGTTATTCTACCATTTAGTCTAGAGAAGTCTATAAATGTGGCAGTAGTTTAATACATCAGTCTTACTCTACAGTGATTTTTGGCTTTAACTACATAAATGTAGTAAAAAAACTAGGCAAACCTATTATGCCACCTTAATTAATGATATAACACAGTTATTTCTTAAATAAAATGTGCCTTTTCATAAAAATGTAAATTTTTATTTATAATTAAAAGTTAATGAGCTTGTGACATAGTTATGAGGGTTTAAAGGTGTCCTCTCTCTGCTTAATGTTTTTCTGGTCACATGACAACAAAATGGCTACCTGATCTAAACAAGAAAACAGTTTCTAAGGGATTAAAAGGTATCCAAAGTGGACTACAGAATCACATGCCATCAGTTATAATTAACTTATCCCTAATATTGTAAAGAGGCATTCTTTAGAAATGTGTAGTTTTTGGCTACAGTCAGCCACAACATGTTTGTTGCATTTAAAATATCATATTTCTGTTTTGTAATCTCTTTAAAAAAACATCCTATATTGAAAGATTTGTATTGATTGATTGATGTGTAGTTTAGGGGACTGTATAAGTATAGTTCTGTCTGAGCACAAAGCCGGTCTTTGGCTCGTTGGCTGGGAAAGACATTAACAGATGGATGGTGAGCTTTAGACAAAGTGCACAAAGGCAGCTGGTCAACGTGGGCAAAATTATTTTTGCAGTTTGGTGTTTGAGATCTTAACCCTGTCAACATCAAAACTGGGCCCAAATGTTCAATGCTATAAGTAAATAAATAAAAAATGGTGAAATACAACTTTGACCAGTTATCTCACAAACACAGAAATACACAATGCGCAAAAACAAGCAAAAGCAAAGAATGAGATTAACAAAGCACAACATGGGCAAGACTTTCATCTAGCCTTGGTCAAATTATTTCCATCACCCCTTAAAACCACAAACCTTTAAAATGGAAACATGAATGCATAACCCTGTTTTATATCACTGACATCTCTAGCTTCTTGCCCACATTTAGCAAGATCATGTGTGAACATGAATTTATCCCTTATGTTGTTTAACTTTGCTGCAAAAGTGCATGAAAAGTTCAAATATTCTGTATATCTAGGACAGTATATCAAGGGTCACTGTGAGTCACACATAAAAGTTAAACATTAAAGTTACAATGTTAAAAAATATGAGGTGTAACGTTATGTGATAAAAGATATCAAATAAATTCAAAATTATGAGAATCGAGTCCAGGCACTAACAGAAATTAACTAATGTGGCTAAAAGACAGAGATTTTTTCCTTAAATATTATCCTAAAATATTTTAGACATGAAATACCGCCCCCATTGACACATTCATAAGAGAAGATGGAACCCTAAAAAAAAGAAACCATGGTTGCTTTTCGAGAAAACTCAACGCTGCGTCAGGCTTGACACTATAGGGTCAGGCATGCCTGAGTCTATACACGTGTAAAACCAGGCCTATTTATAGACAGGTCAAAGTCATGTGACGAAGTAGTACGTGCCGCAAAGCCTTTTAAAAGCGGCTGCAAAATACAACATCAGCTTTGTGTCTTCAGGAAGCCCGTTAGTCTGCACGTTAGTCAGGTCTAAAAGTGAGGAAAGAAGATATGAAGGCTAGGAAGCAGCTAGAAACAAAGAAAGCAAACAATAAAAGTGCGTTTTAAGAAATGTGTTCCACCCTGCCCACGCTATATCACAGCGGGTGACACACACGATATGTGTGTATTTAGTTTGAAAGTGGAAAATGCGAGATCAGCTCTTGAGAGAGCTGGCACTTCCACTAACGGTGCTCCGCCCCCGGCTTGCTCTCTTTAACTCGGAAGGGAGCCAGGCAGCTGCACCTCGCGGGACGGGTCCTGCACTCTTAGGGTTCGCAGCTTGATTTGGTGGAGGAGCAGTGGGAGACAGCCTTTTCTCTCGTGCCGAATCAGACCAGTGCACGCTGCCCATGCGCAAATGTAATATATGTACAGTACATATATCAAATGTCCATATATAAATCTACTAAAAAATCCCTATATTGACATATAAATCCCTCCCATATATAATAAATATATTTTATAAATATATATCATATGTAAATGTATATACATATACAAACATATGCGTACACATACAAATTACACATATGCTCAGCGGGTCAGCTGGTGCTTTTCTTTTAAACCTTCTGCCTACTGGCAGAGAACTAGGGGGGTTGGGCAGCACATGCACGCAGCCCAAGAGGAAGTTCGATCTGTGGACTGTGCTTTCCGCAAAGGCTGCAAGAACACCTGACACCAGCAGCACTAAAACGGAGGCTAGCCCCACAAAAAGGGGGTTCCTGTGCACGTCAACATTTCACGCCAGATCCTCCCCTCAGAGCCCCCAGCAGGCATTTCTGCTTTCTCTGCCACCCCAGTTGTTATGGGGGACAGCGCACCCAGCAGTAAATCTTCTCTCGTTTATGTCCAAATACATCTTGCTGGTTCTCTGATTCAGGAGACTGGACAGGTAGAGAGGATGATACCTCTCTCTGATTTTCTGGCACTGCGTAAACTTTCTGCCTAGTTTATTCAATTTCAATTCAATTCAACTTTATTTGCATAGCGCTTTTGACATTGTTACAAAGCAGCTTTACATGTATGATAAATGTACACAGAACACAAAGACAGACGTACAGACAAACACACAAACAGACAGACACACAGACAAAGAGAAACAGGTAGGAGAAACAAGTGCATGTTATATAATCAATTAAGGGTTATGAATAGATAGTTTTTAATAAAATGTGCAGAATTAAAACTGATTACAGCAGCCTCCTGACGGACAGTACAAGGGCAGATGGGCTGCAGCCAACGGTGGCGAGGAAAAAAAACTCCAAAAAGGAGACAAAACCTCGGGAGAGACCAGGCCCAGCCAGGAGAACCAGTTCTCCTCTGGCAAAACTG
>JAZGTJ010006815.1:0-24105 GCA_036877575.1 Botia almorhae
GCCTTAGGATTGTGGGTATCTATTACATTCCATTTAATTGCCAATTTTCTTCAGTGACCATTTCTGTCATCTGTCACCAGCTGAGCGAGAACAAAACAGTAACGGTCTGTTCACATGTGTCTGTCCACTGTCTGAGTTAAACTGTGCCCCTAATCTCCCAGCCCACGGAGATCATTTTTCTGCAGTTTATAAAGCCATATCATAGCCATAACCTTTATGATATCCTGTGGCTGACTCATGCACATACAATATCAGCCTCTCTCTCTCTCTGTCTCTCTCTCTCTCTCGGTCTCCCACTCCACCTCCACAGCACGACTCTTTGGCTCTATTGAGAAAACTCACTGCAGGGCTGCAGGTACAGACAAATCATCGCATTCTTTTATGTACTGACACCCTCCACAGCAGCTTTACTGCACTCGTCTGACCCTCATGCATTAAACATGTTGATTTTAACAGTGTGTAAGCTGTTAGCGTCACAAATGTCTGATCTTCTTGAACTAAAATATCTTAATGTGCTGCACTCAGGCATATAGCAGCTCACTGATCATCTGAAGTCATCTGAACGCGTGTTTATAAAACACTTAATATTTCATTAATTCTCTACACGAACTATACGAAACTAAGAAATCATTCATAATAAGCGAACTGAAGTGATCAGAAGTGTAAATGGTGTGTGAGCATGTGCATCTATTTGTGTTTTACAAAGCCTTCGGGCTCCTGTAGCCCTGCAGAGGACAAGCAGGTTTTTAATTTAATTAAAATGTTGAAAATTTGCTGTTGGAGTTTGCTACGGCAAACTGGCACGTACTTCACAAGTGTGCGCAAAACCTAATAATCCATGTTATTCCACCATGATCTGAGAACGTTCCAAACAGCAGCCTACAGTAATACATGAATGTTAATTAGTACTTCTAATACACAAATCTTTTATACGAATTACATTTGTCAAAATACTGGTGCGCTTATTTCCAATGAAGAAGAGAAAGTTTCTTTGTTGACATTAAACGGGCTTTAAATGAACAGCAGTGGGCGGGGCGATTGGGAGAAGGTGGTGTTGTTTGGCCACGCCCACACAGCTGATTTAAGGGACGGAGGGAGTTTGTTTGAGAGGAGGGGAAGCTGAAGAGCTGCACGCCGATGAGCGGACGGGACAGCTGTTGTCAGGTATATCTGTCGCATTCGTGCCTTTCTGAGCAGAAAAGCGGGGCGTTTGGATAGAGCGGCTGTTTTCAACAAACTGCGCCTGCGGGAAAGCAACAGGTGAGCGAGCATTTGCCGTTCTGTTCCGTTCTCACCTGAGCGCGGGCGCGCGCACACCTCAACCTGCTCCGCACCGTCAGCCCGTGCGCGCGCGTCTGACTATGTGCCACGCGATTAAATGATAACCTTCGTCCAACTTTATAAAACAAGTTGTTTTGTGTTGGAAAAACTCCGTCCTCGTTTTCTGATGGTTTGGGAGACGTTTTAAGGGTAAAGGTTGCAACAAGGTTCCGTTTGTTTAATATCAGTTAACGCCCTTAGTTAACATGTTACCTGTTAACAGTGATTCTAGCGCATTTACTAATTAAAATACAGCATTGGTATCAACATGGTGATGTTAATTATATCAATAACCTTTGTCAATTAGTTTTTAGAATGAGGTTGCATTGCATGTTTACTGGTATTAACGTTAACGTTTACTAACAGCCATGTTGTGAAGTGCTGCTGGTTTAACACCATCACAATCCTGGAATCGGTTCTTTAAATTCTTTTACTGATACCCAAAAAATGTGTTTGAATGCCCGACACACTCCTTATTCAACATGTTCTCCGCTATCTGCAGCATCTCGGTTCAGATAATCTGGAGTTTACTTGTGTAACACACCCAAGTCTCCTTTGAGACATTTTTCTAGAGCAGACACGACCTGGTTTGCTTAGCCCCGAGGATACACATTCAGAACAAGATCGTTCAGCTGTTACGTTACCACAGTTACAACACTGAATATGGGTGATTTAATTTCTTGATTATTCTTTACACTAGAGCTGATCAGACCTCCATGCTTACAATCTGTGTGTCGGTGTTGCATGCGTTTCTGTTGTTTGCTTTGAGCTGTTGTCATTTAAACCGTAAGCAAGGATTGAAATACAGACACATGCAGGTGAACTGTCGGGCTGACTGCAGGATGGACTCTTAAGAGTGCAACTTATAAAAACATGTCCAGGTCACATTTAACCCCAAAATTAAAAGCAGATTTATACCTTACGTTTTATGGGTGTGTACATTTCCTGGGAATCAAACCTGTGACCTTGGTGTTGCTAGCACTATACTACAAACTAGTACCCGTAGTTATGTGCATTTATTTTCTGCAGTTTCCTGGCACATTATACTGCAATTCTGAGGACAAGCTCTTACATGTTGCCTTCTAAGGTCTTGCTCTGGAGGAAGTGTGTCAGTGTGGTGAAGCAACTTCATCATTCAATATCAACACACTCCAGAAAGCATTTCAATCGTGTTGTTTCCTCATGGGTGACTGTTTGTTCCTCTTTGCTCAACCATAAGCTGTCAGACTCATTGAAGTGAATCATTCAGTGCACATAGTTTATTTCTCTGATTATTGTAGACAGGTGCCAAACCTTAATAAAGAATCCATGAGTCAGTCGTCAGCATTTAATCACCACCAGTTTCTTAGCCGGTAATGAACTTGCAGAGAGAGATGACACCACACTAATCTCCTTACACACTCTCAACAGTACTCTGATGCTTTGCTGTTGTCATCTGTTTTCACTACAGTAGTCACTCTCGTTGGTCACCTCGCTTCGTTTGGGTTCCTGCTTCTCACGGTTTGTCTTTCTGACTGCCTGGTTAGAAATCGGTGGATTCCAATGAGAGTTTGAAGATTATGGACAACCACATAGTATATGGTCTGAATAGGCTGAGAAATTTTGGCCACAAACCCCGTTACTATCCCCTGTGGGACAGGTATATGTGGGTCACTTGTGCGCTTTCCTGAAGTTTGTATTCATCTTAATGGTTCATGCCAGTATATAGAGACCAGGGTGACTGGTTGCCAGAACACTGGTGACAATGTATGAGATTGCAGAAATCAACATGCTGTCGATTAGCATAGAAAATAACTGAAGGTGTTTCTTCAGTTTGCAAAACACACATTCCTGTGAAGGTGACAAAGGACCAATTATCTTTCAGAGCTCAGGGACCTCGAGTTTAGGACCATCAAGCCCTGTAGATCAACAAACGTTGTTTATTATTGTGCATATTAGGAAAGTATGTTTGAAAGCAGACTTTAACATTTATTTCCTCAAAGTCACTAGGCCTTGAAAAGCAGAAGGAGTAAAAGCAGAAACTTTGCATAATTAGTTAAATTTGTTTATTTTCCCTTTGGCTATTTCTTAAACGGTCTTCTGTGATGCAATGATTAAACTTTTCAGAACATGTAAAGAGCTCGAAGCCATTTGTTCTATTTGGTTAAATTTTGTTCTTTAAGGCGTTAAGTTTGGCTTTTTTTCGGAGGTCTGAAGTCTTGCGCAGGGTGTGGCAGATAATGACATTGTCTGAACTTGCTCAGGAATTGCTCTTCAGTACAGATGTTCTCCACTTCTAAGGGCTACTGTTTCAGTTTGTGTATGTACACAGCATACACTGTGTACTTGAAAGATGAGGAATCATTTAAAGTATTTGTGACTCAGGGAAGATTATTTTAAGTTTGAAGAAATATATTGCTTATTGTTGTAAATTTAAATTTTAGCGATTTTAAAAGGGTCCAGCTGAGTTCCGTTGGAGCAAAAAATGTTTGGAAGAATGTTAGAAGGTTTTAACATTCAAAATCCTTTAAAAAAATGTTATTCATTATGCCTTATTTTTTTATACATTTGATCACCTCTTTTTGGGGACATGAAACCAAGTGCAGAGAATTCTGGGACTGAGTCTGGAATGAGTGTGGGGAATTTTTGGAATTCATGTTGTGAGGGGTTGTTGAGTTGAGTGTGTAAAGAACCAGGCTGTGCCACAATTATTTAGTATTAGCTAGTTTAGCTAGTTATACCTAAAAACTGAATATTTGTCATTGTGCTATAGTTTGCATGACATGCGAATTATTTCGGATAATACTGTGGTACAACCTGCTGTTGAAATCGGGAACATTGAGTCATCGTGTAGTTCAACTTCATGTAGGAGTTGAGGAAATTGTTAAAGCTGCTATTAATTCTCAAGTTCTCTTTTTGCTAATTTAGTCATCTGGTCAGGATGTTTGGAAGTTTGAAACAAACATAACCACAAACACACTCTCTCCCTCCCCCTCTCTTCTTGCACAGCCAAAATGTCAGACGCTGAGAAGTTCCTCTATGCTGATCGCAACACCATCAACGACCCTTTGGCCCAGGCTGACTGGGCCTCCAAGAAGCTGGTGTGGGTTCCCTCAGAGCGGCTTGGCTTTGAGGCGGCCTCCATCAAAGAGGAGACTGGAGATGAGTGTCTCGTGGAGCTTGCCGACTCTGGCAAGAAGATCAAGGTGAATAAAGACGACATCCAGAAGATGAATCCACCCAAATTCAGCAAGGTGGAGGACATGGCGGAGCTCACCTGCCTGAATGAAGCTTCTGTTCTGCACAACCTGAGGGAGAGATACTATTCTGGACTCATCTATGTAAGTCTGTTTTAAATGGTTCAGTTTTGTTTGGGGGCTGATTTAAAATATGGCAGTGCCATGGGGGTAAAAAAATAAATGTGCGCGCCCGTGTAAAATGATAAACGGAATGTATTTAAATAAACTGTCAGTTTCACACATTTACCCACAGCTGGAGACTTCACATGACCATCTGTATCAGGAGTGAAATATAAATGTTATTTTGGGCAATTTAACCCCCCTTATATACCTGTCTATTGTCTGGAATATTTTCAGTTCTGCTTTCTAGAGTTCCATCTTTAGAACGGTTCTTGTTTTCTGGTCTGGGGACTCGCAGCACTGCATTTGCATTTTGTTTTGTATGTCTGGCTGATCAGACACGCCAGGTTCAGTTAGTGGAATTCTATGCTAAAAATCTGATCAATCAGATTTGTTTGTGAGAGAAACGTGCAGTGCTGTGGGTCCCTGGACCAGAATGGCCACCTGGAAAACCATTAGACTGGAAAAAACCTGTGAAGTATTTATGATGGAAGTATTTGTAACTCGGTTACTCTTATTAAAGATGTGCCGTATTAGCCAATAGATTTATAACGCACTTGTGCTTCATGGCAAATGACACATTGCTAAATCATTGTTTCAGACGTACTCTGGACTCTTCTGTGTGGTGATAAACCCATACAAGCATCTGCCCATCTATACTGAAGAGATCGTGGAGATGTACAAGGGCAAGAAGAGGCACGAAATGCCCCCTCATATCTACGCCATTACAGACACGGCCTACAGGAGCATGATGCAGGGTGAGAACATCTACACTCGTGTGCTGCTGTTCATTCTGATTGGACAATGCTGAAATGACATCATGTGTTGATGTCATATGAAATGCTGATTATCGTCCAGTAATTCATGATTTTTATCCTTATAGACCGAGAGGATCAGTCCATATTGTGCACGTAAGTTGTGTTTGGTACTCGCAGAAGAAAACTGCCGAAATAAAATGCAGAGTAAACAAAGTTTTATTACATTTCAAAATTCTTCTCATTTGTCTCTTCAGAGGTGAATCAGGTGCTGGAAAAACGGAGAACACCAAAAAGGTGATCCAGTATCTGGCATTTGTAGCCTCGTCCTTCAAAACAAAGAAAGATCTAGTGAGTATCAAGACACCCTCATGCTTCACAAAATATGACCCTTTTGTTGTGGTCTGAGCTGTGACGTAGAGAAATCGTGCTTGTGCAGGACACAGAGTGGTGCGCATGAAGGGTTACAGGTTTAAACCTGGCCTGCTTCATGTGCTGGTCCACTGTTCTGAATAATTAAATGCACAAAACCCATGAACTCAATTTCCATCTTTTCACATTTCATCCTTGTTACATAGCGTTTTGTTTTTTAAAAGTTTTGCTTCCTCTGTCAGAATTCTAGGAATCTTAGAACCAGGAAGTCAGAATTCTGTATTTTACTTTCCTGTATCGGGTCTAGACACGTTCTCCCTGGATCTCCAATAACTGTGTAAATACCTGCAGATTAAGCTGTTGCAGAGACACTGTAAACCTCATAATGAATGTTCTGTCGTACGGTTGAGCACATTCCAAAGTTCTTGAGTGCTGCCTTATGTTGTTGCCCATATTTTGAGATTTTTCTCTCTCTCTCATCCCCCAGAGCAGTATCACTCTGTCACATGTAAGTTTTACCCTCCCTCATGGCTCTCTCTGTCCAGTCATACCTTCCTTAACATTTCTTTTCCTTGTACATTCACTTCCTTAGTCATGTGATCTGTCGCATCACAGTGGGCTTCTGCAGGGTTTAATTATATGATGTTTGTTGATGTCTCCTCCTGACTGCTTCAGTCGGTACAGTCTAACACTTGTGTGGCACAGATTTTGGTGCACAGATGGTCTTCAGTATTATGAGTGTAGTGGAAGCACATACTGTAACTCGCAACTACTGCACAAATGAGCCTTTAGCCTAAACGGACACACATTTGCTTGCAAATCTTTGATCTGGGTCTCTTTTGGTGCTTTTGGGAACACTGGGTGTTTGTCAATCAAAAATGGTTTACTAGTTTCTGTAACTGTACAGTTCGTCTCTTGAATCAAAACTGTCTTCTAGGGGGAGCTGGAGAAGCAGCTGCTTCAGGCTAATCCGATTCTAGAGGCCTTTGGTAATGCCAAGACAGTGAAAAACGACAATTCCTCTCGTTTCGTAAGTGCACAGATGACTCGTTTGAGTTTGATGATGTCCCAGTAAACATCATCATGTTTATGGGTCATAACCATGATGTTTATTCATGTTTAAACATCATCAAAAAAAAGACATACAGACAAACGTCTGCTTTTGTTTCCCAGGGAAAGTTTATCAGGATCAACTTTGATGTGAACGGATACATCGTGGGGGCCAACATTGAGACGTGTATCCTTCACAATTTGGTGCTGATGCGTAAATGTTTGTGTGGAAGACTGTTTGTATGGAAGATGTAGGACCAACAATTTCACTAACAGTTTTCATGTGAAATTGTGCTTTGATAACATTTAATCTTTAACAAGCGTCTGTCAGATCTTTTGGAGAAATCTCGTGCGATCAGACAGGCTAAAGACGAGCGGGCCTTCCACATCTTCTATTATCTGCTGTCAGGAGCAGGAGACAAGCTGCGCGGTGAGGAACTTTTATTCGGCACCAATGAAACCAGATTAATCACTCATGTCTGTGTGAAGCCATGTTAATGAAATGCCAGTTTTATGTGCAATCCACAGCATACCACAGATACTGTCAATACATCTTAACCTGGAATACATGTTCATGATTGCACACTTGAGTACAAAATTCAAACACTGAACTGTGATGTGTGTTTTGGGTTTGAGGAAGAGTTTTCTTTCCTCACAATAGTGAGGATTAGGATAAAGATTAGATTTTTTCTTGTTTGTTTGTCCTCTCCTGCAGCTGAGCTGTGCTTGGAGGACTACAGCAAGTACCGTTTCCTGTCAAACGGTAATGTCACCATTCCTGGACAACAGGACAGAGAGATATTTGCAGAAACCCTAGATGCCTTCAGGATTATGGGCTTCCCTGAGGATGAGCAGACAGGTATTGGGACTTAAGACATGAGTTTAAGAACAGTTCCTATTGTTCATGTTAGAAGATCTGTTGAGGTGTGATGTACATTTTCTCAGGTCTGTTGAAGGTGGTATCAGCTGTGCTTCAGCTGGGAAACATGAGTTTTAAAAAAGAACGCAACTCTGACCAGGCCTCCATGCCTGATGACACAGGTGCAGTACCTTAATCATCCTTGCTAGTTACAGTTTGATGCTTTGGTTTTGTTCTAATCCCTACCTGTAAAAATATGTAAAACAGTAATATTGTTGTCTTAACTGAAGGTCTGGGTCTTAATCTGTGTTTGAGTTTTTTAAACATGCATTCTCTCTCATCAGCTGCTCAGAAGGTCTCTCACCTAGTGGGCATAAACGTGACCGATTTCACACGTGCCATACTCACGCCACGCATCAAAGTGGGCCGTGATTACGTTCAGAAGGCTCAGACTCAGGAACAGGCAGAGTTTGCTGTGGAGGCTCTGGCCAAAGCCATGTATGAGAGACTCTTCCGCTGGCTGGTGATGCGTATTAACAAAGCTCTAGACAAGACCAAGCGCCAGGGAGCTTCTTTCATTGGAATCCTGGATATTGCTGGATTTGAGATCTTTGAGGTGTGAAAGGGTGGCTAAAGAGTATTGTGTGGTCTAACAAAGTGAATCTTCCAGATGTTTTTGACCTCTCTTTCTTTCTGTAGTTGAACTCCTTTGAGCAGCTCTGCATCAACTACACCAATGAGAAGCTCCAGCAGCTGTTCAACCACACCATGTTCATCCTGGAGCAGGAGGAGTACCAGCGTGAAGGCATCGAATGGAGCTTTATCGACTTTGGTCTGGATCTGCAGCCCTGTATTGAACTCATTGAGAAGCCTGTAGGTTTATTCTTCAGACCTTGTAGAATACTTTGCGCGATTACATTAAGGTCTCTGACCCCCATCCCTCTTAAAATTCTCTTCCCAGACTGGTCCTCCAGGAATTTTGGCTCTGTTGGATGAGGAGTGCTGGTTCCCCAAAGCCACAGATAAGTCATTTGTGGAGAAAGTGGTCCAGGAACTGGGCAACAACCCCAAATTCCAGAAACCCAAGAAGCTCAAAGATGATGCCGACTTCTGTGTCATCCACTATGCTGGCAAAGTAAGAACACTTGTGTGTCTTGAAGGAGACCAATTAACCCTTGAAGTGCATCATTACCCAGAAGTGCATCATTCATCCGTTTATCTGATCCTCCACAGGTCGACTACAAAGCCAATGAATGGCTAATGAAAAACATGGACCCTCTGAATGACAATGTCACCACTCTGCTCAACCAATCAGGAGACAGATTTGTGTCTGAACTCTGGAAAGACGGTATGCAGGACTAAACATGATTATTCAGTTGATTTATAAAAGGGTTGTTCATTCTATTATACATTTTGGAAGGGGCACAATGTCCAGCCAGTTTTTGACGACAATCCACCTGCTACATTGAGCTTTTGTGTGTCAGGCTTTTAGGTCGTCATAGAGAAAAATGAGTCGTCTTCTGCCAGTGTGTATTATGCAGGTGGTCTGCTACTGTTCATCCTGGACACAAGAAGACTCCACATGATGTTTCTACTCGGAAGACTTTTCTAAAATGTAGTTTCTCTTTCTTAATCAGTGGACAGAATTGTGGGATTGGATAAAGTAGCTGGAATGGCTGAATCCTTGCATGGGGCCGTCAAGACCCGTAAGGGGATGTTCCGTACTGTAGGACAACTGTACAAGGAGCAGCTGACAAATCTGATGACCACCCTGAGGAACACAAACCCCAACTTTGTCCGATGCATCATTCCCAACCATGAGAAGAAGGTGCAATGAAATTAAGTTTGTGCTCTGTCCCAACAATACCTTGTTTGGCAACACATTTGTATGGCCTGAAGACTTATGTTCTACCTTCTGATGTCCTTTCACACTTGTTGTTGCTTCTTTTAGGCTGGTAAATTGTCACACCACCTGGTTCTAGATCAGCTGAGGTGCAATGGAGTACTAGAAGGAATTAGAATTTGCAGACAAGGGTTCCCCAACCGTATTGTCTTCCAGGAGTTCAGGCAGAGGTGTGAATGTTGAATGTGAAATTTAACCCCACTTCAAAGCAGAAATATTTAGGTAGAACGTTATTTTGTTTCTGTAAGACATTAAGTTCCTCAATGTACTTTCAGATATGAGATCCTCACTCCAAACGCAATCCCCAAGGGCTTTATGGATGGGAAGCAGGCCTGTGTTCTCATGGTAAGTGATGTCCCATTCTTCAATCCCAATCTTAAAGTTACACTTTTAGTTCTTTTTTCATCATTAAAATTTAAAAAAATGGAGGCGGTGACAGTGACTGACATTTCTACGATTTCATCAGTATCTGAAAACCTTGTCTGTTGTTTGGTGTCAGAACAAAAGATAAAAAACTACTGAGTGCACTTGAGTCAAGTGCACATATGTGCTCGTGTCTTCCTCAGATCAAGGCCCTGGAGCTGGATTCCAACTTATACCGTATAGGTCAGAGTAAAGTGTTCTTCAGGGCTGGAGTTCTGGCCCACCTGGAGGAGGAGAGAGACATGAAGATCACTGATGTTATCATCACCTTCCAGGCCTGGTGCAGAGGCTATGTTGCTAGAAGGTAGAACATTATAAGATGCTTCTCCATCTTCTCTCTTTAAAAAAAGGGTCATGCAATAAAGTCAAAAACAAGGTTTGAGGACTTTGATTTGTTTTGTGCAGAGCCTTTGCCAAAAGGCAGCAGCAGTTGACAGCCATGAGGGTGATCCAGAGGAACTGTGCTGCTTACTTGAAACTCAGGAACTGGCATTGGTGGAGACTCTTTACTAAGGTGGACCTCCAGACGTCCTTTTCATATCTGCTGGGTTTACATGCCTTTGTTAAAGGTGTGACGGATCTAAGTGACATCTCCATCTGTCTCTACAGGTGAAGCCTTTGCTGCAGGTGACCAGGCAGGAAGAGGAAATGGTTGCTAAAGAGGAAGAGTTGGTCAAGATGAAGGAGAGACAGCAGCAGACTGAGGACCAGCTGAAAGAGTTTGAGACCAAACAACAGCAGGTAAATATCTCACTGGTGATGACATCTCTTCACCACTCCAGAAGTAATGGATTGTGTTATGATTGTGTTCATAATCATAACCTGGACCTCATTTCTCTGACAGTTAAATGCAGAGAAGATGGCGCTGCAGGAGCAGTTGCAGGCGGAGACTGAGCTGTGTCAGGAGGCTGAGGAGATGAGGGCTCGTCTTGCTGCACGCCAGCAGGAGCTGGAGGAGATCCTGCATGACCTTGAGTCCCGCTTGGAAGAAGAGGAGGAGAGAGTTGCACAGTGTCAGACAGAGAGGAAAAAGATGCAACAGAACATTACGGTGAGAGGAAGCAATGGGGAGAAGAGTTGTATTAGAGTATGAATGAGATGTGGTTAAAGCTGGAGCTTGAGAGGAGCTTCATTTGAGGATGGTTGATTGTTGAACCAATTGTTCTGGAGAAAGAAAACATCTGAACCAGAACCTCAAATCCTTTCCCAGGATCTGGAGCAACAGCTGGATGAGGAAGAAGCTGCCAGACAGAAGCTGCAGCTGGAGAAGGTCACCCTGGATTCAAAGCTGAAGAAGATCGAGGAGGACATCATGGTTCTTGATGACCAGAATGCCAAACTTTCCAAGGTCTGACAAATTTGTGCTATATGAACCTCATACTGTCTGCTAAACCCAAACCTCATACTGTCTGCTAAACGCAAACCTCATACTGTCTGCATGGCGATTTAGTGGTTTAAATTGTTTGTAAACGGGGGTTTTAGTGAATTTAACTCCTTGTTCTGATTGCACTGAACAATCTTAATGAGTCAAGTTAGAGTATTTTTCAAGTGTTTCTACCCTCTCGCAGTAATTGTCCATTTAGATGCTGTAAAATAAAAGCTAGTTTGTGTAGTTCAATGTGCTGATTTGATCTGACTGACTGAACGCAGGAGAAAAAACAGATGGAGGAGAGGATCTCTGAGTTCACCACTAACCTGGCAGAGGAGGAGGAGAAGTCCAAGAGTTTGCAGAAACTCAAGAATAAACATGAGGCCATGATCACTGACCTGGAGGGTAAGTCCATAAAATAATGCAACTGCTTGCTTGCTGCAACAAATGCTTTTCGTCATTATGCAGTTTCCCTAGTCCCCAGCTCGGTGCATCACCTCTCACTTTCACTCTCTCAGATCGTCTGAGGAAGGAGGAGAAGCTCCGGCAGGAGCTGGAGAAGAACAGGAGGAAGCTGGAGGGTGACTCCACAGAGCTGCATGATCAGATTGCAGAGCTGCAGGCTCAGATCGCCGAACTCCGTGCTCAGCTGGCCAAGAAAGAGGAAGAGCTCCAGGCTGCACTTGCGAGGTGAGTAAGCTGTTCTTCTGGTTTACACATCCACCCATATCCTAAAGCAATCGTTTTCTTGCACTTAGGTTTGTTTCTGCTGAACACAATTGATATTTAGAAAAATGTTTGTATTGAAACGGCACCATTGACATCCATATTTTGTTACTATGGAAGTTCGGTGTACCAACTTTTTGTGAGCAGAATTTTTTTTTTGACCAACTTAAGGGGTCAGTAAATTGTTCACAGTATTTTTAGTTTGGTGAGCTATAGAGTCTATAGAGTCGCACAGAGATTACATGGATTTAAGTTCCATACTTTTTGCTTTATTGAAGATATTAAAGATCAATATTAGTGGAGCTGATCTTGCGCTGAAATTTGAGGTCACCTGCAGCTGAATGTCCATCCCTTCCATCTCCAGCTGCTATTTAACGTTTCTGATTGTAGGATTGAGGAGGAAGCTGCGTTGAAGAACACTGCCCAGAAGAACATACGTGAGCTGGAGGCTCAGCTCTCAGAGCTGCAGGAAGACCTGGAGCTGGAGAAGGCTGCTCGTGCTAAAGCTGAGAAACATCGCAGAGATCTTGGAGAGGAGCTGGAGGCTCTAAAGACTGAGCTTGAAGACACTTTGGACTCGACAGCAGCTCAGCAGGAGCTCAGGTCAGTCAAGAGCAAAACTAAAGGAGATAAGTGTGGGCGGAGCTAAATTTAAAGCTTACCGATCAGTTTTGGACATACCTACTGATTTTTATTTTTTTGCTTTATTCTAATTTTAAAATATTAAAATCAACATCAAAATTAAAAAACAAGTTTTATTTAAAAAAAAAAAAGACAAGTAGTGACACTGTGAGGATTACAGCTCTGCACACTCGGGGACTTTTCTCAAATATAGAGAGCTGTAATTCAGGTCAAATAGCTGATTAATAAGGCTTGGAATTAATTTAGTGTGTCTAAACCTCTAACTGGTGGATACTGTTTAATTATGTGATCATTTCTATGAGGAATAAAATTGGTGGAAAATGTTTTTTCCCATCTGAAGGGCAAAGAGAGAGAGTGAGGTAGCCCAGCTGAAGAAGTCCTTGGAAGATGAAGCTCGTTCACACGAGCAGGTCTTGGCTGAAGTGCGACAGAAGCACAACCAGGCCTTTGAGGAGATCAATGAACAGCTAGAGCAGTCCAAGAGGGTGAGAACCACCTGCCTTGCCTAAAGCTCAGCAGTTAATGTTCAACGGTGCTGCTTTAAAAACGACTCTCCTTGTGTCCCTCAGAATAAGGCGTCGGTGGATAAAGCTAAACAGGCTCTGGAGAGCGAACGCAATGAGCTTCAGATCGAACTGAAGTCCTTGACCCAAGGTAAAAATGAGTCCGAACACAGGAGGAAGAAGGCAGAAGCTCAGCTCCAGGAGCTCCAGGTCAAACATGGAGAGAGTGAGAGGCAGCGAATGGAGCTGGCCGATAAAGTGACCAAGATGCAGGTATTAAAATCAAAGGGCTCTCATTTTAGTTTTGTAAAAAAAAAATTCAAAGTTTGTGCTTTAAATATTTGGCCTTTTAAATCTGCAGGCAGAGCTTGATGCCGTCCATGGCACCTTGAGCAAGGTGGAAAGCAAATCCATCAAGGCTTCAAAAGATTGTTCCACTGTTGAATCTCAGCTTAAAGACACCCAGGTACAACTTCATCATAGTGCACATTTATCATAGCACTTACACACGGCAGCCTCATGAGGTAATTTTCTCTTGGTTCTTTTAGGCATTGCTGGAGGAGGAGACCAGACAGAAGCTTGCGCTCTCTACTCGTCTTCGACAGCTGGAGGATGAACAGAACAACTTGAAAGAGACACTGGAGGAGGAAGAAGAGGGCAAGAAAAATGTTGAGAAGCAGCTTCACGCAGCCCAAGCTCAGGTGAGTGTCCCTGTGTCCCTGTGCTTGCAACCCCAAAAAGGAGCATCTTCATCATGCAACACCAGAAGATGACCACAAGTGATCAGTCCTAAATGAAGGTGCATTGTGATCCATTCACTGAAATCACCTTCAGCAATTGGATCTTCTCTAGAAGGTCTTGATAACATTTAGAATAGTCGGCTGCAAATGAGACGTGTCTTAGCTGAACACTATTTTTATTTCAATATACTTGTTTTTGGGTTTTTTTAGTTGGCAGAGATGAAGAAAAAGGTTGAGCAGGAGGCCCAGACTCTGGATAGTGTGGAGGAAGGTAAGAAGAAATTGCAGAGAGAGCTGGAAGGCATCATGCAACAGCTGGAGGAGAAGAATGCCGGTTATGATAAACTGGAGAAGACCAAGACACGTCTACAGCGAGAGCTTGATGATGTCCTGGTAGACCAGGCTCACCTCCGTCAGACTGTTCAGGAACTGGAGCGCAAACAGAAGAAGTTTGACCAGGTTAGAGGACTTGCATAAGTTTCCAAAAAGTGTGGTTTAAATAATGATCCGGTAATTCTCTAGAATTGAGAATGAATCTCTAGAAGTCATGTGGTCTATAAGCAGTAAATGGCTTGTTTTGTGCAGATGTTGGCAGAAGAGAAGAATGTCTCTTTGAAGTACGCTGAGGAAAGGGATCGTGCTGAAGCAGAAGCCCGAGAGAAGGAGACCAGGGCCCTGACTTTGACCCGAGAGCTGGAGGCCATGACTGAACTGAAGGTTGAACTTGAGCGGGCCAACAAGCAGTTCAAAGCGGAGATGGAGGACCTGATGTCATCCAAGGATGATGTTGGCAAGAGTGTACGTTAAACGCAGGCAATATGTTGTATACATGCATATGTATTCAATGTGTACATCACCAAAACCTAGTGAGCATTTAAAGACATTATAGACAGCCGTCTAACTGCTCCAAAAGGTAGGCAATATAGTTATGGTGCTGCAAATAAGATTCCTTAGCAACACGTACATGGATGAGCCCTTTAATTAGATGGTTGACATGTCACCACCTCACTGAGTGTTGCAACAGTACACGAATACTAAAAACTGAGGTCATGGTTTGTTCTTGGATTACTGGACTCAACTCCACCTATGTTGTTGTAGGTGCATGAGCTCGAGAGAGCCAAGCGTGGAATGGAGCAGCAGTTGGAGGAAATGAAGACTCAGCTGGAGGAACTGGAGGATGAGCTTCAGCTCACAGAAGATGCTAAGCTGCGTCTGGAGGTCAACATGCAGGCCATGAAGGCCCAGTTTGAGCGTGACCTTCAGGGCAGAGATGAGCAGGGTGAGGAGAAACGGAAGCAGCTAGTCAAACAGGTATGTGCTCACCTGTTAAATTGATCAAAACTGTTACCCCATTGATTGCCCATGTTTTTCCCAATGTGCTTTTCTGGGCTAGATCTTTTGTTATACAGAAATTGTTCCTAAAGAAGAAAAGTTGTGTTATGATGAAATGTTCATCAGGTGCGTGAGATGGAGGTGGAGCTTGAGGATGAGAGGAAACAGCGGGCTCAGGCTGTATCTGTGCGCAAGAAACTTGAACTGGACCTGTCAGAGTTGGCTGCTCAGATTGACTCTGCCAACAAGGCTCGAGATGAGGCCCTCAGACAGCTCAAGAAACTACAGGTACTTACATACACATTTACCATTAGCCAAGAGAGATGGCCACTTGATTATGATACCTATTGGGTAAACAAATGTTACGATTGGACAGTGAACCTTCTGGACAGTGGTGATCAATGCATGTGTTTATGGTGGGCATTACATTTAAAGTGAGTCCAATCCACTGCACAGAGGGTTTAATGTTTAATTTTTAACTTATCAAAGAAGAAGAATACAGAAAATAAACGTAGATGAGGTAATTGGATCGGAACACGATGTTCAATGTATCTCTTGTCCCCAATGTGTCTGGAACATGTGCTAGGTCACAGCTATGACATCGGTACATATTTGATGGGTACATGCTCTTGCTTTACAGGGCCAGATGAAAGACCAAATGAGAGAGTTTGAGGATCTGCGTCTGTCCAGAGATGAGTCTCTTAACCAGGCCAAAGAGAATGAGCGCAAGATCAAGAGCATGGAAGCCGAGATCATGCAGTTACATGAGGTCTGTCTTATGCCCTTTAATGCATCATTTGTTTGCAACCAAAAAAAACTCTTGGGTCATTTTTAGTAAATTGAGAAGGATTCCACTTTGGCTTATAAGAATATCTTGCTATACGCCGTATCTTTATATCTGCAGGATCTAGCTGCTGCTGACAGGGCAAAGAGACAAATCCAGCAGGAAAGAGATGAGCTACAGGATGAGATCAACAGTCAGAATGCCAAGAAGTGAGTCGCCTGCTGTTTGTTGTGATGTTTATCTAAGACTACATCCTAGATGAAAATCCAAGTGATGTTGTCCTAGAGGTAAAGTATCTTAAATTGTGGCTTTTCCCTGTCAGCTCCCTGAGCAGTGATGAGAAGAGGAGATTGGAGGCCCGTATCGCTCAGCTTGAGGAGGAACTTGAGGAAGAGCATCTCAGTGTGGAACTGGTCAATGATCGACTGAAGAAAGCAATATTACAGGTGGAGTCCTGATGATCATAGTGATCAGCAGATGTTCCTAGTGGTCAAAAGATACCGCTAATAACCCTTCATTCACCTTGTCATGTGACTCCTGTCTATAGATTCCTTGGCTCATGCAAAGTACTGCAATACCAAATGTGTCCTTATCAACCACATTTCCTGTCGGCCATTTTGAGTTATGTAGAAAACGACTCCTTTTTCGACTCCTAGGCAATGCGTCCTATTTGCACAAAAGTTTGTGTGCGTTATCTAGGGACACTCCTGACAAAAAGTTAGTCTTTTTGATACAGCAAATGGTTGTGGAATGACACCCCAATATTGACGCCAAAAATCATCTGCAGCCTTAACTGCAACGTTTTGACGCATGATGTTTGCACGTGTCACTGTAACCAAATCCTGATGCCTCATCAAAAGTTGCTGACATCATACATCTCCACTTAAACTCTTATCAGTGATGTCCACCAATGTTTTTCTTGATGGGCTTGACCGCGTAATGGCTGATTGCAGCTGTATTTAATTCCTGTAACTGTTATTTTCTTTTGGTAATGGTTTTCTGATTGAACCTCAGGCTGAGCAAGTTACTGTGGAGCTTACTGCAGAGCGCAGTAACAGCCAGCGCCTGGAGGGGGTGCGATCTCAGCTGGACCGCCAGAACAAGGATTTAAAGCAGAAACTTCAGGAGCTGGAAGGAGCTGTGAAGAGCAAATACAAGTCCACCATCGCCGCCCTAGAGGCCAAGGTCGCACAACTGGAGGAGCAGCTGGATGTTGAGATGAAGTGAGTGATGAGGGCGGTTTTGAAATGTAAACCGATAACTATAGCACAGATAAGTCAAATCCTTGCATAGCAGTTGAAATATCTTCATTAGAATATTAGCTTCATGGAGTCTTTCGTTTACCTGATGTTTCGGTGTGAAACTCCTCAGGGAGAGGCAGCAGTCCACTAAACAGGTGCGCCGTGTCGAGAAGAAGCTGAAAGAGGTCGTGCTGCAGGTCGAGGATGAGAGACGCAACTCTGACCAATACAAAAATGAGGTGGGTCGCAGTGGACAAGGCAGAGAACGAAATGATCAGAGGCCATTTTGAGGACATTTTTGATGTTTTGTTGTCTTGATAACGCTGGTGTAAAAAATGGCTTCTGAAGACTTGAAATACAGAGCAGTGTTTCTCAACAAGGGGCTGGGGTCACTAGGGGGCCTTCAATGGTGAAGATTATTGAAAATAAACTAAAACACTGAAAACTCGATGTTCTTGGTGTTTGTAACAAACATGCGTCTTTCTAGTTGAACCAAGCTCCAGAATATTTAATTGGGTAGTAATTGTGGGTGGGAGGGGTTTCAAATATTGGTATGAGCAATGGAGGGACCCTGAAATTAAAAAGGTTGAGATGCACTGATTGTGTTTGACTGACTGCCGGTTCACTATATGCTTTTGTTGTTCTGTAAAATATTTGCTTGAATGTTCTTGAATTTCTGTTTGTTCAAATCAAACATGAGTCATGCAAATTGTAATTTTCGGGTGACTCCTTTAACACGAGTGACACTTTCAGACTGAGAAGTTGAACACAAGACTGAAGCAGCTGAAGAGGCAGCTGGAGGAGGCAGAGGAGGAGGCGACCCGGGCGAATGCCTCCCGCAGGAAACTGCAGAGGGAGCTGGAGGATGCCACTGAATCTGCTGATGCTATGAACCGAGAGGTCAGCACCCTAAAGACCAAACTCAGGTGTGTATTCTGCTCTGTGTGAATCATATCTTTAAGGCTAACGCTCCTGCCAACTTTGAAACGTGACCAGTTTAATTTGAAACATTTAACTGGGAAATTTTCTACACCGTATGTTTAGTATTTATGTGTTATGCTTGTGTTTCATGCAGACGTGGAGATTTTAATGTCAACGTACGTCGCACGGTTGGACTCGCTGGTGTGGAGAGCGACGAGGAGATGAAGACTGAGGTGTCAGACACAACTCCAGAGTAATTCAAGTCCTGGATGCTGTTTTGGGCTTAGCATATACAAGCTGAGCCTATAGATATATCTCTTGAGGCTCATTATATGCCTGCGAGCTTATTTCTGTCTAAATGTTTACGCATGCTTCAAGAGCAATTGTATGCTAATGAGTTTCCACTGCAACTAAATGTATTTTAGTAGATTTTGAGCCAAACTAGTACTTGCCCTAATTTGAGCTAAAGGTTTTTCCCTAATTGACATCCAAGATAAGATGTGAAAGATGACTTGTGTAAGATTTATCTTTTCAATGAGACTGGAACAGTTGAGTCTGTCTACCCTGTTGATAAGTGCCTTACAATTGAATGAATATTGGTTTTACATGGGGGACAAATTGATATCCACTTTCAAAGTAAATACATCTGGAAGTTTTAATAATGGGAAGAATTCTATTTTGCAATATTACCTTGTCAAGAATTTGCAAGAATGTTACCTATAAGCCAAAGAGAGATTGCTACACCTTTGTATTTAAAACCACTTCACCATTTAAGCCTTATGTATTATTTCACATTCAATTCAATATTTCACAATTTCATAACGCCACCTTCACTCATTTGTTAGTTCCATAAATATTACAAATGTTTTCCTAGTTGTCACTCAGGAGAAGTTGTCTGCAGCACTTACTGTTTCAGTTGCTTTGACACTGTTTTGGTTCCTAAATTTTTATAAATGCGTTCTTTACACTTTTTATTTTGGCGAGGGTTCTGTAACGGCTCTTTATTTGTTGCTACTTTAAAAAGTATTCAACGTGCTTGTTTCCATGTTTGATGTTTGCCTGAATTTTTTTCCTTGCTGTTGGTTTGTAACATTCATTCTGAAAACCTTTCTGAAATGTTTTCGGTCTATATATGACAAGACTAATATTATGGTTTTCCCCTCACTTTTAATGTCACAGGCTGTGTCATTGCATCAGATTATTAAAGCTTTGTTCTCTGTACCGTGCTGTTTTTTGTGACGTCTTTACAAACCATGGTGCAGTTTCATTTAAAATGGCACCCAAGCAGTTGGTTCATAGGGTGATCTAATGGTGTATATATATAGGGATATAATAGGGATAATTTAGGGGAATGGGGAACTTTTTATAATGATTACAGATGCTTTGACCCATGGTTGAGAATGCTAATTTAAAACTGTTTTATAATAAATTGGGAAACTCGGTCATGATATTCCATGACTTAATTAAATGGTTGTGATGGGTTGTATTCATATTTTGGATGCAATTACCAGAGACCAAAGATGATGATCATTGAAAATGCAATTACACACTTTTAACCAAAGACACTTCATTTGTAATGAAACTGAAATGCATTTCTTGCATGTATTACAAAAGATGATGATGAAATCTTTGCATGAGTGCTCCAGTGGGGGGCATGCGGAGTCTGCACAGGGAGCGAGTGCTGTAACCGGTGGCACCGCTGGAATAATCGGGCTGAAACCGGTTCGCTCTCGCTGTTCTGACAATACGCGCAGAGGAGTTACGCAAAGTTGTACGCAAATGACGCAGAACTTTCTTACGCCGGCGTAACTCAGAACTCACGCTCTCCGCGGGTGAATGTCGTTATGAAAACGATTGTGTAAGACATTCGCCCGTCGTTACACCGGACATTTGCCGTGCTGTCATCATCTGTCGGTCGTTAAGAAGAAAACACGCTGTTCAGAAGCAGGAAACACGGAGCACAGTGTATGTAAGTTTACACATTGTGTGAGTCAACGGTGACTTAGCCTAACCGGCTAACTGACAGAAATCAGCTGATCCGCTGCATCATGTCGTCTCCTGTATTTTACTGTTAATGTGTCAGTTAATATGTATTTTTCATACAGGCCATGTATAACAGTGCTAATCATTGTGTTGATGTCGCTGGAATAAATGAAATTAGCATTAACATTTATCTTCAAATCTATTTTAAAACTATATTTTGATAGGTCAGCACTACGCTGCATATGTATTGCGTTGCATTTGAAAACGTACTTCACACTACATAAATGAAACGATGGTTTTGTGTATAAATTGTCCTTATTCGTCCCTATTCTTGTGCTGCAGAAGAGAAAACCAGACATGATGAAGATCAGCTCTCGCGCACTCTTCCTCTTCGGTCCTCAACAGACAGGTTAACCTTTAATTCATTAACTTTTAACACTTACACCTGCCCGACACAGTCTTTAACTTTGACCAGCACCAGTGTGTTGTGCGTTTAACGTTTATGATCTTTACCACGCCTCACTTCATGTCTTATACATGTTTAGTTCTGTGTGATATTAGGTACTGGTTGTTTGACGACTGGATCTGGATATTAAACCAGTTTCTCTTTTATGTAGTCTGAAATCAAAGCATTGACGTGTCAGATATCACAACGGCCACAGAGGAGGTAAAGAAGAGGGAGCTGATCTCTTCCTCTGTGCAAGCTTCATCCTCCTCATCCTCTCCGTCTGTAATGGAGATTGCTCTGGTGAGTTTGATGTTTGTTTTAATATAAGACTGTCTTGAATGACTACTCATATAAGCTGCTTTGAATGTCTTGACTCAACAGGCTTATCATTAACTTGTCTGGTTAATTAGTTGGGAGATGTTGTAATACTCTGTCATGCTTTTCGCGGTTAGAATTTAGACTATTGATTACATCTGACATCTGCTTCAGTGTGTGACAACATGGGTTCAGACATGGGTTATTCAGTGACATGAAGAGTTCATGGTGGCTAATATAATGGCAGTGTATATAACTCACTTCATTAATAACAAATAAGTCATTCATCAAATGAACACAATATGTTAAAAAAGCTGACATTTGGGAAACAACCACTTATGGTGAACACGCAGGCCCAGTATGTAAATCTAAAAATGAGAAATTAGTAGATAGCAGATCAGGTTAATACATGTGGAGAATAAGGTTTCACTGTTGCTCATTGTTTCTTATCAAAAGTTGCGAGTTTCATAAATAAAGTGTTTTATATAATTATAAAACAACTGCAGTGACACGACATGTCATTTTTAGCTGCAAAAACCATTTTAATTCTTTGCTGCGCATCCCTGCTGGATACAAGCTTTCAGTGGCTGACCCACATTCTGCACATGCACACATACATATGCAAATATATTGCATGCCTTCGGCGACTGTATGACTCGCGCAGTTCTGAAACATCAGGGCTCGCAAAAATTTAAAATCCCTGGTAGCCCTTCAGGCAGGCACTCTTCAGATTTTGGTAGCCCGAAATGAATTTAAGTAGCCCAAATAAAAAAAGACATTACTTTTAATGTAGAACATTGTAAAGGAGACAAAACATCAATCAAGAACGTTTTCATAACACAAATAACAACAATCATATGAAATAATCAAATTACAATCATCAATACAAATATTTGGTTCTAACTGAACTAAAAGAAAACTTTTTCGAACAATTCAGTCTGTGTCAGATTATAATCTTGCTGCGGGATATTTCACTGGTCAAGTGAGGAGAGTAATGACTGACAGCGTCACTAATACACAGTTCACAGCGCGATCGCGAATTGAAAGTGAAAGTTGAAAGCGAGCGTGCATTCAAACGCGATTTCAGCGCCCCACATATTGATAGTGGCTCCCCGGTGCCCGAAAATTACATACAACATAATTACCCCACCAAATTTGTGGGAGAACACAAAAATATACTTTTCCTTACTTACAAGATAGCCCGACAGGCAGGGCGGAAATATGTTTGGTAGCCCAAGTGGATGACACAATAGGCCCGGGACGTTGGGCTAGTGATTTTGCGAGCCCTGAACTGGCGGAGGAGAGCAATACAAATGTGGAGAGAGAAATCCTGCATGTTTGGGTACAAGGCAGCGATAAGGAGCGTGTGAGTGCAACGCTGAGATCCGTGAGCGCGGAAGCTCATGGATTAAGCCATTGAATCTCCTGCCATGAGTGGGGGTGAGAGAGGGCATTGTGTTGTAGAGGGAGGGAGAGATGGGGGCTTAATCTGTCATGTGCTGTTAGAGGCAACAGCAAGAGTGAGAAAATAGAGATGCAGGAGAAAAAGGACCCTCGGCCCAAATCTGCCAGCAGCCTGGGAAAGGTAGGGCAGATGAGTGCTGTACTGTGTGTATCTGTAATGTGTGTTACAGTGTCTAAATCTGTGCTGTGGTCATGCGTCGGTGGTGCTTAAGTCTCTGTGCATGCCAGTGTGCCTGTGTTGTAGCTGACTGTGTGTGAGAGTGTGGTGAGTGTGCGTCTGTGTTGAGTGTGTTTATGATCAATCTGTTCTTAAGTGATTTGGTGTGTATGTGTGGTCATGCACACTTGCACAATAACAATGTTTTATTTGCATACTCGACCATGCAAATGCAGATGACAAAGTGTTTTGTGAAGTTTTTGTGAGGTTTGGTGTCCATGTAGGGCATCAAATGCAGGTGAATGTCCAGGTTGGATGTTCCATACCTGAGAATATGCTTTTATCTGGTGTGTTGGTCAACTTTATTATGTTCTGGGATGTGGAGTTGTGTGTGAAGATACAAATATAAAAGGCTACAAGGGTGTTAAAGTGCCGCTTAAATTGTGTTCTAAATGGTTTTCACAGTTTCTGCATCTTCTGGTCCTTGTCTTAAGCATGTTTTTCTGATGTTCTCTCAGGCTCATCCTGCCCTGAAGGCCTTCATGTGTGGCTCTCTCAGTGGCACCTGCTCCACTCTGCTGTTCCAGCCTCTGGATCTGGTGAAGACCAGACTGCAGACTCTGCAGAACAACATGCACCCGGGGTAAGATGTGACAGCTTACTCACACATCCAGACATGAGTTTGCTCACTTGCTGACCTTCTGCCTGATCTTGGTGTGGTGGTGGATGTCAGTGTCAGGATTTAACAGATGATGCACATGTTCTGTCATTTTCGATGCTCTTCCAACAGGGGCTAGTTAGCAGTTATTGCACTTTCATCGAAATTTTGCAAAGTAATTTTTTATGATTGCCGACATAAGCAAATTTTATTGTTCCGTTATTTTTAATGTAAAAATGTCTTTTTCTTAAAAACATGTTTCAGCTAATACAAATCTAATGTACAGTAAAAAAGTGGAGATTGTAGAGCAGTGTTTCTCAACCTGGGGCCAGGACCTACTAGAGACCTCAATAAACCAGCTACAGGCCTTATGATGACATAACGTTCGTTAAAATAAGACAAAACAAGCATGAAAATGAGCTAAAACAACTAAAATGACATTTATTTCTTTTGTTATTTTTATAACGAACATATTTCTGGTTATTCCAAGCTGTAAAATATTTTATTGGGTAGAAATTGTGTGTTGCACTTTTAAAACTGATCGTTGTAAAAGAATTTAATGTTTGAATTGAAAAAAGTCTTATCTACTAGTTACAGTATCATAGAGGGTGGGCCGTTTCGATAAGCACCTGTCAGACAACCAACACCCCAGCAACTGTAGAGCACAACACTACAAAAGCACACACTAAGAAATACTCACAGCAACCTAGCAACTACAAAACAACACTCCTGGCCAGTGTGTTTTAACTGACAAAAGCAAATTACATTTTCTCCAAAAAAGTAGAAAATCTCATTGATACTA
>JAZGTJ010006816.1:0-24104 GCA_036877575.1 Botia almorhae
ACCTGATATCCATGTTTAATTAACCCCGGCACTGCCAAATAAATCTATTAAACGATTTCATTATCTACCAATGTTTATAGTTCTTAGACAGTTCCTCTTTTATAAACTCATTTTAAACATCAGTTTTCTGAAGGCCTGCTAATCCAGCAGAGAAACAGAAGCCTTTGGAAAAGGAAGATAAAAATACTGGAGAATCAACGACCTCTTGCTTTCTGAGGTCAATAAGTCAAAGGTGTGGCCAACAGAGTTACCTTTGTAAAAATAGCCCAGATTGCTAAACTCGCCCTGGGCAGTGAAACTTTACAAGGCTGAAGTAAAGTAGAATAGTGATTCACTGTTGGCCGATGCTGCAAGAACCCATTATGAGAAATGACAACACATCCAATTATGCTGGTGAGTTAACAGATAGGCTGAATGAAAAATCTTGGAAACAAGAAAATAAGAGGTATATTAAGAAAAGTGCATGGAAGATAATGAAAGGAAAAGAGCAGAAATGTGCTCTCAGCACTTCTGTAATGGTCGGGGACATCTGTTTAAACACCAAAGTCTATTGGATTCACCACTTCTTCAGAGCTGACCTTCTCGCTTTTCACTGCCCTCTACTGACCCTTCAGGTCACATTTCAAAGGCAACATCCTCTGTTTTCCTCTGCTGATTGAGGGCTTCATTTTCCTCAGGAGAGAAGAAACATACAACAGGTCCATTCAAAGATTTCACCCCAGGTGTGTTTATCAAGGTCAGAGGTAAGACCACCATGTTTGTGATCACAGGCAAAAAGGATCTTGCGGATCAGATCAAGCTGGAATAACTAAGAGAGGGCAACCCAGCATCTAAATGTCAAGACATGGAGGTGACCAGCTATGCTGGTCTTTGCAATATAGTATTGTTATCCTATTACCTTGAAAAGGTGAGAAGGTTCCAGCAAATCATTCTTTGACAAATTAAATTTAAGATTTCACAGCGCAACATCCGCACCCCATTACTTATGGTCCCTAAAAGCACTCAACAGAAAATAAGGGCGGGTTCATTCTCTTCAAGTGGAACGAAACTAACCAGCGTGGACAGACCTTAAAGAAGCCATTATCCAATCTCTGTGAGGTGAAAGTAATTCTGCTAAAGACACAGAGCTGCGGCTTCTCGCCCTGCAAGCAGTGGGTCACATTCCTGCCCTCTCATTGGCTGAGACCCTGAAAACACACTTCTCATGCTTGATCAATCATTTGCAATGGTGACTTGTCAGACAGCGCAACCCAAACCTGGACAAGGACACAAAAGCGAGGAAGTGACGATCACCTAAGTGTCAGGTCATTAAAAGTTCATGTCACTCAAACTCCCATATAAATGGACCCATATAAATGGACAAGAATGTAAATACTCTTACATCAGACTTTGTGAAGCATGTTAATCTGGTTCCCTAAGTGTTTCATTTTCCCATTTTTCTCTATGTATACAGGCCATTCGATTCATTATTGTGTCAGCATTAAGATTTGGTGGTGTGTGAACACACCAATGGAAACGTCAAATGGAAGTGAGTTATAGTGAAGCAAATGAAAACACAAAGAAATGCTGTCACATCACCAAATATCAAGTAATCAATAAAAGCATAGATAGACATCTTTTGGGAGTCATCTAATGGCTTGAGGATTACTTTCTTTGGTCATAACATGAACCAATCTGGTGTTTGCTGTCCCCTCATGATGTCACATGTACTAGATTTATAATGTCACTAAAACATTACTTTAACAACAGTGGTTTTGCCAGGCAGGGTTGTAATCAGGGTTGAGTGACATTCAAAAGTGAATTGAGAACCCTGTTTAAATTCCATTTCATGTAATTACCTAATTTGAAATGAGGCAATTTACATTTGTATTTGCGCAGTAATAATAAGTAATTGTAATATGCTTTATTTTTAGTATAAATTACAGTAATCACACACACAGAAACATGCAGCGCTTCCAAAAACATACGACTATAAAAAACAATGTTTGAAATGCCACCTATGAACTTTTACTTTCCTTTCAGTGAAACATTTATTTTTCAATAATAATCAAATTTGCCTAAGTCTTCAAAATACATCTGAACAACATGAGGCTGAATCTCAAGAGTCTTATATTAGGCAAGCATATTTCTTTGTGCCTTTTGTTACTCTGTTGTCTGGCTGTGAATAATAATTCAGTAACTCTTTATGTCCTACCAATTCAAATTCCTTTTCAACATCCAGTGGGTGTGGCCAATTCAATTCAAATTCTCGTGAACGTATGTACTTTAAAGGGGCCAAGTTTCAACAGAACTTAGAACCAGATAGAACCATTTTCATAAGAAAACTAAATGAAAGTTAATGGGAACCAAAATCTCAATACCTCATGTCATGTGACTACACAATTCAGGACATGTATAGCATTCCAAGAATGACAAGCATTTTTATTGTTAAGAGATGGTTTTTCCATTACTGTGTCCAAACACATTTTAGCAAACACTTAAGAGTCCATTTATTACTTAAGAGCCCATTTGTCTTGTTTCTAACTCAAAATTACTTGGTGAATCCCAAAATGGCATTAAATTTCATAACTGTAATCTAGTCATCTACTAATTGTAAAACAACCTTAAAAGATGTTCTTGAGAAGTTTCCTTAGAAAGCCACAGAGTTCTTAACCCTCCATTAATTATTGAGGCCTCCATATTCCATATACACCTCTAGCTTGAATGTTATTCCTCACTTCCTTCAGTCTTACCTTTGCATTCTTCATTGTACACCCAGCCAGTAGCCTTTACTCAAGCAGGAATCTACAACATTCAGGCAAGCATCAGCGTGTGTGTGGGGTCAGAGAACACTCCAGGTCAGTCTGATAGCTCAGAGCAAACTGACACTGTTCCATGAGGAATCTGTTGTACCGTGCTGTGGGTGGGGACAGGGGTGGAGCCTGGAGGTGTGACTTCAGTGAGTCTCAATGATTCATTGAGGGACTTTAAATTTAGTTAAAACAGCTATACTATACTACAAGCCTTGGCACCTTTTATTTACAAGACATAAACTTGGTAACAATAAAATCTGATTTTGTATTTGGCAAAAAATCTGTTATCTTTAAGGTTGAGAAGACTAAGAAGCTCAAAGTTCAAAATCTGTTCTGATTTGTGGATACTGTGGCGCACTGATCTGGACAGACAACCAGGTCTAGCGGCAGCCACACGCTTCACACAACTAGATCATTTAATTAGTGCTCAATCAGAATGATGAGGGAGTGTAGCCTGCAGAAATGTGAGCCATGGCAAGCTGTTCACCTGCTCTCCACACACTCCTAATATACACACACTTTCACCCCTATTCTACTACTGCATAACCAACCAACCAACCTACATGAGCTTTTCATGAGCTTTTTATTTTTTAAACTGGATGAGGGTCAGTGACAGCCGTGGTCGCCATTCACTTTCATTGCATAGAGAAGAGCAGCTAGAACATTTTCTTTTGAGGTCCAAGGAAGAAAGTCACACGATTTTGGTACAATGAAGGTAAACACAGAATTCTTATGTTTTAATGAACTTTACATAATCTCATTCAATTACATTTTTAATTAATTAATTTTTTAATTAGGGCCTCCACTGTGTTTTTGGAGAAATATAATCTTTAATTGGCTTACATAAAAACACGTGTCAAACCGAACAAAGACACGCCTGTAAACAAACAAATGTAGTTCTACAAAAGTAAAACGTGATGTTTATGGCAGTAAAGCAAGTATGTTGAAAGAGACTGTTTCAGGCTGTTCTGCTGGTCTGACTGGCGTGACGGCTCTGAATCAGAGCGCTGACTTTCTCATCTCTGCTGCGGCCTGAGGGTTCAGTTTGTGGTGGCATGGAGGAGTTTGCTGAAGCCAGGACTGAGTGAACGCTTTACTGGAAGACCAACACGCTTCCTCTAAAGCCCCTCAGCAATCCCTTCCGACTGCATGTGATGCACCAAACTTTCCCCAGCCCGGCAAGAATCAGCAAAACCCAAATAAGCATTTAGTCTGTCCAGCACCCTTTCTATAAATGACATATTGTACAAAATGTTGCATTTGCAGAAAGCAACTTTGCCCCCTGGACAAGAAACCAGTAGGGCCGCTGCTGTGACAGCTGCAAAGGTGGCGATGGGGTTAGCCAAAACACACTTGTTCAGAGGACAAACATAACGCGTTTACATAAAGTTTTAATAATAGAACATATTAACAAGCAGAGATTTTTTGCTATAGAGTTCAACTCCTGAAAGTTTGTGCTAGTTATATACTCGAAAATGCAATTCTTGAAAAGGGTTCAAATCTTGACCATTCTTGTACTATATGTAAGCCAAAAATGAATTTACAAGTAGTACAGTACAGTGATTTCAGAGCCCGTAATTCTTTCAAGAATGCGATTTAGACACTCTAATCCAGACCTACAGCAAGTGAATAATACTGTTAACTAATATGTTGCAATTCCGACCTTAAAATTCTGAATGAAAGAAAATGTAGCCTAACACATGTATATCATATGCAAGACATTAGAAATATCATCATTTTTCTATGACTCTTTCCAAATTAGTGCCCATTGTAAAAAGGAAAAATAGCTTGTAATCTTTCATCAAAACATCACTTACAGCTCCGCCCCTAAAACAACATCACCAAGGACAAACGTTTTATCCAATGGGTGAAGTGCATCAGAAGGGGAGGAGTCCTCCAACCTCAAATTCAAGTCTTGCTACATTCTAGAATGGAATGCCTATGAATTTCTATTCACAATGGATACATCTCAACTTCATTCTTCTTTTGTTGTGTATCCTATTTATTCCCTCAGACATATACCACATTATGAAAGAAAAATAGGTTGTAGGCATTTTTTTATCTTGACTTGAATCTTTTTGAGGAAATTCAGTGTATTACAGCTAATAGGGAGTGGTGAGACAACAGATGAATGAGAGCCATCAAAAGAGTCAACAAATGAAATGGAAAGTGTCACTGAGAGGCACCGAGTCAGAAAGGGCAAGGTATAAAGGCAGTGATGGTTTGAAAGTCAGTTTGGGAATGTTGGTTGAGCCTGAGGAAAGTACTCACGACTGCAAGTGAGGGTCACTAACGCTAGCAGCAATGACAGCTGTTCAGACAGGCAACCTTCAGCTAGCCATGAAAAACTGACTGAAGGTCACATGGCCAAATGACTCATCTTCAATGAAAAGTTTAAAAAAATAATAAAATGAAGACTAGTTGGTGTGAGTGTAAAGTCCTGACAAGGGTTAAAACATTCTAAATTACATCAATTCTAAAATTCCAAAGTTTTATATACCAAAAAAAAATTATATGTGGAGAATGTAAATTGTATTTAAAAGCAAAAATGAAGGCAATAGGAAAAAGAGAGAAAGAGAGAGAGAGAGAGAGAGAGAGAGAGAGAGAGCAGCTGGAAGCCCAGGAGCGCAGTGACTTTGAGACCACTGCCTCTGAGCACACATATGCTTCTCAACTGCTTTTTTTCTTTCGTCGTTACCTCTGCTTCTTCATACACCTCTTATCACGAGGAACAGATTCATTTAATCAGTAAACTTATCAGTGGCTTATCATTAAGCAAGCCAAAAAAAATGTTGGTAAACAGACTCCCAGGACAAGTCTGAACATTGTTAGAAATCAATTTAAAAGAACTTCTTACATCGAAGAAACAGAGAGTCATTTTAAAGATTTAGGATGTACCGCCCACACAAACCTTCATATCTGTGTATATCCATGCAACACCATTGACTTTATAGTAACAGTTCATTAAAAGAAATACAAAATTAAAATTTTGTCATTACTCATCCTCATGTTTTCCCAAACCTGTATGCTGTTGTCCCCAGAACACAAAGGTAGACAAAAAGAAAAAAAAGTCAATCTTTTTTCAGTTTATTTTTGTTTATTCAGTTTATTTTTTCAAATCAAGTGTCATCCACGGGTCACTATGATTTGTCACTGAATGACAAGCGGTCTCTATAAAAAAATGACTTTCATGTTCCACTGATAACATAACAGCATACAGGTTTTGCACAACATGAAGGTAAACAATGACATTTTCAATGAACTACAAAAAAAACCCCCACAAAACTTATAAACAGAATAAAAAAAAAAGTGCTGCTAAATTCAACATCATTGTAAATTCATCACTGTGAAACCATTTGACTCACTATATAATTACTGGCTCAGTCATTATCTCAATTATTAATCAAGCATGCTCAACAGACATCATGAGACAATGCTACTGCATACAGCAAAATTAGCCCCATCACTGACATAAAGGCTCCATTTGACGTACAGTCCAAGCCATCAAAAACAGAGTTTACAATCTATAGTACAGCACTAATGAATGGAGTCTCATAGCTGTAATTGTTCAACACTGGCCCATTATAACTATATATACTCTTGTACAGTATATAATGTAATAACATTTCAGAGTTGGCACATTTCAAGCCTGAAAATGGGAACTGATGATGTTTTCCCACCGCAGGAACACATGAGGAGCTTGAGGGCTGGAGTTTAAGTTGTGGCAGATGCACCTGCTCCTCAGTGTGTGTTTGTGTGTGTGTGTGTGTTTCTACAGCTGGACACCTGAGACTACTATGCGTCATCTTCTGGCTCTGCTTGCAACCATGGCTTTCCTGTAGCTCAGTGGTTAGAGAATGGCATTAACAACGCCAAGGTCTTGGGTTCGATCCCAGGGATTAGAAACAATGTGTAGAATAATGCAATGTAAGTCGCTTTGGATAAAAGCGTCTGCCAAATGTGTAAATGTAAACCACCAACGCACTTCATTAAATGCCCTCTGCAGCGAGTCTATCAAACAAACATACGTGGGTCGTATTCTAAATTTCACAGAGCTCATTCAATAATGAAATCATACTAAATCAAAACACTCAAAACGTACTCCAAAATTGTATTTCTGCTGCTTTGCCTTTAAAACCTCTAAGGGTCAGAGCAAGGATAAATAGTTATAAAAATGATGATATATAAAAAACACATGACAGGAAAATTATGCAATATATAAAAACAAAAAACTATTTGATGTAAGAATGACCATTTTCACCTTTCTCTCTGACTTTTAGAAATAAGCTGTAGCTACTATACCTTTAAAACTACATAGCTAACTTCCACACACAGACAATGCTATAATTTACACCAATTGTTTACTAATTTATTAGTGAAGTCAGGATGCCAAATACTCCCCCCATGTCACAACAAGATTTTACAAGTTTTGTGATGTCACAACAAGATTTCTAAATGGCCCGCAGTTATGCATGTATGTAAATTAGATTCGTTATTCAAAGATAAAACAAATATGCTATATGCACTACATCCTGGTTTTAAAGTATGTACACCAATACTAACAAATTATGCAAAGCATCTAAATAACCACCAAGGTCAGGTGTGTACAATTCATTATGTTTCAAAGTTCTCATCCCAAACATCAGTTAGTAATGCATGTTATGCTTTAACCTACATAGATAAGACTGTAGACAAAAATACATATCTAACTCCTAAGGAAATGAATAATAGGAGGGTAAAGGTCAAAAAACAGACAGGTTAGGGTTATCAATAGTCAAAGGTTGTAAACAAATCCCCCCGAACCAAAATGGCAAAAAGGACAAAGGTATGGACTGATTCTCTGTCAGATCCGAACAGCACTACAAATGCTTCCCTGTTGTAATTAAATGATGAAAGGAAATTCTCTCTTATTAAAAACTGTTCGAGAACATAACTTAATGACAACGCAATCTGAGCTTGCACATTTCCCTAAACTTCAGATATACGAAACAGATTTAATTAAGAACTAACATTCCTGCCAACCCTACAGACTAAGCAAGATCACACTGATAATACATTTTTCCAATACTAGCCACATAATCACATCATCTCTCAATTAAAAAAACATGTTTTATCTTGATCACCTACCGAACGTGATGTCATTTTGTCTCTGCGGTTTTTATTTAGTTACCAGACTGTTACTTCATCCTAATTTGCAATTACAGAACAGTGGAACGGAAACAGAAGAAACAAAGGAAAGGATGCGACCAAAATTAGCGCTGTGTTTAAATCTTTAAACCACAATGTGGCTTATCGGATATCTATACGTTTTATTTCCAACAAATCTTTTCCATGATTGTTTAAGTGCCTTGGGGTCTAAAAAGGAGGTAAAGAAAGAGAGAAATATGGGCCAGGCTGCATTCAGCTCAGTCTCTCAAACACAGCTCTCCTGCCCACTTCCTTGGAAACTTTATCACATACCCTTCCACCAGCATCGCCAGAACTTCCCACTGCAATTTGTTATAAAAACTTTTCAGTTGGCCCACACGTGGTCTGGTTTTTAAAGAGCTACAGCCCCTTTCTCACGTGGTCCGAAGGCTATTGAGTCGTCACAGGCCCCCTGAATGATGGCCGAAAAATAAGGCACTGCAGACAATGCAAAGTCTTGATTAATTCAGTTCTTTCAGGACCCTGCACCGTCGTCCGGGCAGCTCCGTACAATTGCCGCTTTGATGCGACGGTTAACACATTTGTGCTCTCTCATTTGAAAGATGCGGAATTTTGAATTTCCCTCCCATCAGAGTTCTACATCTATGTGCTGTCTGTTTGAAAATAAAAATCCCACTTGATGCAATTAAACACAAAGATCATCAAAAATATCGACTGACCTGATCGGCCATACATGCTGCGCTGCTGTTGGGCTCCGTCATGATTCGATAGTGACCGGTAGTTGTCTCGTTTCAACTCTCAAGTTCTTCATTCACACCTTTCCGTTCGCTTCCGCAAAGAGAGAGGAAAAAAGAACCCCTTCCTTTCGGCTGGGCTTGATTAATGCCTGAATTATTTTCACCTCATTTCATCTGATGGAGTTCTGTTTCCTCTCCGCCTCTTTCAATCATTCGGCATGGAAGGTCCCCCTCCACCACTGCCACTTTCTTTCTCTCTCTCGCTCACGCTCTCCCTCCCTTTCTGCTTCTCTCTCTCCCTCCCCTCACCTCCTCTTGAAGCTGTACTTCAAGTTAGGGAAAGTTCCCCCCCTCCTCCTGTATCCCCTATTCTGAAAAACAGACCGAAGAGATCCACAGCCTTTGCCTCTACCTCCACAATGAATGGAGTCGTTGTCATTCCAGGACTTTGGCTGCATACTGAGTGCTAGGAGCTGCTAGCTTAGCTGCCTGGAGTCACAGTCGCTGCCAAGCTTTTCAGCGGCAGGCCCGCACGATAAAAGACAAAAGTAAGGAGAGGTCCACTTCCATGGGGTGCGCTACTCTCGCTGTCCCCGCATTTCGTCCACTTGTTCTCGAGGCAGCTGCGCCCAGACCACCAACGTTCCATTCAGTCACACTTGACTCTCAAATCCTCATCCCCACACATTGCCAATTCTCCTGTAAGGTCCTGCAAGAGGACAGAGGGTGGATATACCCAACCATTTGTCTGCTGGTCAGGCTGTGTCAGGCCTGCACAGGTCACGAGATTTTCCAAACAATATACAGCACAAGAGCAAAACAAATCAATAGCGAGGACATTATAGGCCTGAAAAAGCTGCACTCAGGTCATGTGAAAAGATACAGAAGAAAAAGAGCTGCACAAAAACGTTCTCATTTGCAGCTCTTGGCTGTGGACCAAACGGAGTATCCTGTAATTGGTGTTAAAAGTTGACAGACTTGTGGCACTCTGCCTAATGGGCATTTAATAGAGGCGTATAACGGTGGTGATGCATTTGATGAGCAGAGCGATAAGATTCGGGTCTATTTCTGTGTTTTTAATTTAATAAGTGACATTGTCTATGTTACTGTCTTTGTAAAAAAAGGCAGATTTTTTTGCTTCCATGGAAACACACAAAACCTTTTTAAATCATGCTGGGATAAAATGGATCATTTCAAAAGTCAATGCCAGACTGAGTTTATGTTGTCATTGAAAGAAAAGGGGAATATTTATGCAAATCTCATTTTCTATTGACCAATCATATCATTATCATAATTTAAAATGAGAAGAAAAAACTTGTGGTCTCAGGCTTTTGGATCCCAGTGTATATTCTCAATTCAAATATAACATTTCCCCAGTTATTAAATGTCAATTTTTCTGTTTAAATGTATTTTTTGTAATATTTTCAAATCAATTCATACAAAAATAAAATATAGCCTCACAGTCCCAAAAAAACATTTCTAGAAATCTTAAAATAATTATTTTATACTTCAACGAGTAGCCAGAATAAATGAAAAGCGTGAAACCGGAGATGTATGTGTCTAACCTTCACAGATTAAGGAGGCAGTCTTTGAGATGAGGTAAACAGAGTTTAGTATGCCTGCAAGTTATTGATGATGCTCTCTCAGCTGAGCATAAACTACATCTGGTCTGTCTGACCCTTTGGGTACACGTAGCATCACATAGAGATGAGCATCTCTTTACACATAACTACACTAAAGTTCTTATGCAACAAGATCGTACTGCAAAAACCTCTGTCTTAGTCACAGCCATATACTAGTGCTTAACACACGTGCTTCAGACATGTTTAGGTAGGCTGTGCTTGAAGTAGGTATGGGTGACCCTTTGACTAAGGGATATTATGACAATATGGCCCAGTAAGGTCCACCAGTTTATCTAGATTTTGACCATGTGTTGTGCTTTAACTTGTTTAACTGTGCACTATTAAACCGGCTGTTGCATTGTGATCCGTCATGAGTGATGTGATTTAAGACAAATGGGTCAAGTTAAAAACACTCGATTTAAAAAAATATATATTGTTTTGTGCACAGTTTGTGCATAATTTTGCACAACCCTATCTTGCAGGTTCGAATCTGGCTTGCACTATGTCACAATCCCACTTTCCCTCTTACTTCCCAGTAAGTTCCTGTACTCTATCTTCTATCTCTATTCAAAGAGGTAAAAGTGTGGCTGTATAAACACATCTATGATATTAACCTGAAGATCAAGTTCTCTTAAGTCAAATTATGGCTCAGAAATTAAAAACTTGTCTTATACACAACTATGTGAATTTTATTTTCCACATTCCCTTTCCAGTGTGCTCCAGCAACTGCGGGCAACTGTTTGAGACCTTGTTTATGTATTTGTGCCACCCACCCTTCAACACACAGGCATATACACACGCATAGCTCCAGGCATCTCCTTGTGTTTGAGCCACGAGCCCGTCTGTAAGGGAATCTGACACAGCCGGTCATTAGAGACTCCTCAGGGGCCCCAGCCAAGCCCTATTAGTCAAGCAGCAGCACGGGGCCTCGCCTCCCATCACAAAAACACTCACTTCTAATGAGGATATGTACACTCTATTTGCACTGCCCCATATCAATAGCATAATAGCAAGCGATGAGAGCAAGAAAGACTGAGGCATTGAAACAGAATAAACACATCAAAACAAAACACAGAGTGTGCACACTGGGGTGGGGGGTATGATCTCCTCATTGGGCACTCCTCATCAATGAGTACTTATTTCTTAAAGAACCGAACATTCATAATAAACATAAAAACAGAAAACACAGAATGTCTATAGATCATTTTATTAGTTCGGTTTAGAACTATTAGCATTAAAGTGGACTGACAGACTGTCGATACAGCTGGTGACTGTAAAAATTACAGGGTGTATAATTAAAATCAATGTTACATTCTGTAACTACTGTAATTGTTTAGCTGGATTACATCATCAAACTCTGTTTGATTAACTCGCCATCAAGCACATCCGTTGGCATTTTTCACAGTGCACTAACTTTAATAATCCTCCTGGACCCTCAAGTGGTTAAACTTCTTGATTATACGCACAATGAAGAAAGAGCAGGATTTTCAGCTTAGTAACTGCAGTTATGTATCACCCCTACTTAAGAACTTGCACCCTGTGAGTCAGCAAACTAAATCCTTAACCATTAGCCTACCAGCAATCCATCCATTTTACAACCTTCCTTTCAGTCCCAACACAACTACAGTATTAAACTGAACATTAATAAGGCAGCACTAAGCTGAACTGCAGAAGGAGAGGCTGCCTTCAGTTCAGAGATGTGCAAGTCATGTGGAGCTCACAACCAGAGTTAACTCGGTGTTCTCCAGCGTAACCTGAAAATAGGAAAGTAACAAGTGGTTTCCAGATTCACCAGGGATCTTCGGTGAGTGTGGTTTCCAGCAAAAGCCCCTTAAGCAGGTGTTTTCCATTCAGAGCACGTTTCTTCTATTGACAAGCAGAACAAGAGGGCCTCAGTGAGGGCTAAAATACTACTGCTGACTAAAACGTCACTTTTTCAAACTTAGTGCTGGCTTTGATGAGCCGTCTCCTTCCGGAACTCTCTTTTGCCCTATTTACAATCTGGAGTGGTATGTCCAACACACGAAAACAACTCTAAGCAAGCACACACACAAAACAGAGGACCATGGTTTTAGACAATCGACTTAAATGATTTTTACCCCCGCACATGACAACAGAAACCTAGCTGAGAGGGAACATTTTCAGAACATTGGCTAAGTTCCCTCCAAGTAATCAAAAACATTTTAACATTATATATCATATTTAAAAAAACATTATTTTTAAGTAGCTAGTGTCAAATGCTTTAAAAACATTACAGAACTACAAAAAGTTATCAATAATGTTTAACAATATTATTATAAATATATACAATATTTTAAAAAACTGGATGTTTTTAAATGTTCCTAGAACATTAAAAATAATGAAAAAAGTTTTTGTTACTTAATGGAAATGTTAGGGAAACATTCTTACAACCTACAATTGTTAACTGGGAAGGCTGAAGGACTGTATGGTTTACATAGCAGTCTGGCAATAGATTTCCTGTTAACATCTAAAATAGAACATAAATATTTGAGACATTCCCATGATCTCATTTAGTGTGGATGTGAGACTTACATAATGTACACTGCAAAGTAAAGGACTTATCATAATATCAACACGTGATTGGTTACACAACTTTGGTGATGGTCTTGCTAAACATTAGATGCAAAATGACTACACATGAAGCAGTGATTGTGTATTAAAATAGTAACTAGCATGACTACATTGTGTACACACACACACACACACATATATATATTTGTTCACAATTTAGCATAACAAATGCTAAAACGATTAACAAAAAATACAGAAACTAAAATCATATATAAAAAGACAAAAAGGCAAAACATCATTACAAGGTCAGAAAGTCCAAAATTTCCTAAGAGTGTTGGTTTGGAAAATTAGATGAGCGCAACGTGACTGGGTACATTACAGAATTGAGAAACGTCTTAAAAAATAGAACCAATGCTTATAAATACAGAAGCTTAGTAGCTAAAATTAGTATTCAGACACACAACTCCTACATCCAAAACATGCCAATTTGCATTGATCCATTTAAAACGTTACAATAAATGTAAAATGGCCGAAGATAATGAATTGGTAGCGAGAGTCTGTTTTTATTACCAGTTCTCTGATCCACTTACATCACTTCGAATTCACATTCATGTCTTTTATTACAAATCAAGTTAATACGCTCTCACTCCCGATTACACCGAGAGTGATCACAATGAAATAAATGGGCGTCTCTCTTGCTCGGAACTTCTTGTAAGGATATGTTTACTTTGTACAGCAGGAAGCAACACAGTGAATCGTAATCCGAGTCAATGTTGGGTCAGACGTACTGGTAAAAAGTCTGGCACAGCCATTGTAAGGGGTAACACAGAGACATATTTATGGACCTTCGCCTGAAAACAACTTCCTGCTCTATTCCTTCAGTGTGTGTATGGGGCAGAGAGAGTCTGTGACGTTCGCCTGGTCCAACGGCTTTTGGGACACTGAAGAGCAATTTCCAACGCTTGGATTAACCTGAAACTTCCATGATTATCCCCCCCTCACACTCCCTCCTGCCATAATTTGGCTGCAAGGGCCCCAGCTGCTAATTCTTTATAAATAGCACGTAGCACAGATCTCCTCCAGGGAGAACGGGGCTCAGAGGAATCGCTTGGGCACAAATCAGGCTGGAAAAGCACACAACATACACATTTTGACAAACATATGGGGCCATCACTGAGGATGAAACTGAGGTACATGTGACTGTGACTTGCCTCATGTGGATTCAGTCGTCAGCCAATCAGAAAAGTGACGAGCTGAGGTTGAGTTTAAGGGAGAAACCGAGGCACAAAGTTTGTTGGCTAAACAAAAACTCACCCCAAAAATTCTAATCAAAATTCTGCAAACTGAGAAAGTTACACATGCAATTGAATCGTTTCAAGGGTTTGTACTGGTGCCATCTATGTTTTGACAAACAGTTGAAAATCTTTTTAAAAGAGGGCAGAGACCCCAACCTACAAAAGATGAGAGTTTACAAGTTGCCTGTGGGGTGAAGGTCTTTTCTCCCAGCACACAAAGAAAACCAGTACAAAGCAGCAGAGGCTCTCTGACACTGAGTGAAGCTTCCCGTCAAGGGTACATGAGAGGCACACAGCGAGCACTGTTTACTCCCACAGAGAGTTAGAGGTCATGTTATAGGAAACTCTACATATTCTCATTTGACATTTTTATTGTTTGTTATTTTATACAGTGCAAAAGTGAATTTAAACAAGGTCAATTTACTTATTATTAAGACCCTGAATTGCGGCTTTTGTTCAAGCACAGGGCTAGCAACACAAAGGTTATGGGTCTGATTCCCAGGGAACACACAAACTAAAAAAGCGTGTGCTTTAAAGTGTGTGTTCTGTAAGTTGCTTTGGATTTAAAAAAATCATCTGCCAAATGCAAAAATGTATCAAAATAACATGAAAAGAATTATTTTCCATAAACGTTGAACACAATAATACAAATTACTACGTCAAAGACTGATTTGAATTTGAAACTGTTGCTTTTTATGCATTTCCTGGCACTTAATTTTATACATGAATTGGTAAACACAAAGGCAAGGGTGGTGCTGCTGTGATCTTTTAACATGCAGAGCTTCAAAATGATAAATAATAGGTCAAGGGGCTGTTTCTCTGGAGAAACCCTGAGAACAGCAGATCCCCCCCGTCCCATGTCTTTCTCCTCTATTCTCAACAGCACGGGTGGGTGGGGGGGGCAGGTCGGGTTCAAGCGCAACAAATTACCTAAATATGGGCTGAAAAGGCACTGAGGGACTTCAATTCAACCGTTAAAAATTATATTAATACAATAAAAAAGATGAGAAGATTTAAGAAGCCAGGTGGGTGGAACGCCGTGATAAACTGCGGTCCATAATTTCAGCTAGCGAGGAGAGAAAGTGGCTCTTTCTTGCTCTGTATTTTTGTTTAGCCTGGGTAGAATAGGGGTACCTCCACACAGAAAAGCGAAAGGAAGAAACAGAAAAACGAAATTTTCAGCCTGAGTGGTTACTTCAAATGAAATCTAAAGCCTGAGACTCAATAGGCCCTTTTGGGAAGGGGAATGTTTTTTAAAGGAATCACAGCAGTGGACGTGTTTGGCATTTGGTGGCCCTTGTCCTCCAATTGTGCGTACTCCACGGTGGCTGCCTTCACTGTGGGCTTGGTGCGCTCCACAGACAGTAAAGTCTGTGGTTCAAACCTAGACAGAAATCATGTTTGACTTCCCCTCGCTCAGCCACATCTGTTCCCATGCCCCTGAAGGCGCTACGGTCGCGCAGCTACAAAGACGCAAACGCTGTAGCTAATGTGAGCGGCCAACAGCTCAATATGTTCCTTACATAAGTTTGTAAGTGCTGCTGACCTATGTATGGCCTGGAAGTTAATGCTCATCACCTAAAAGCGAGACTTTTAGAAAGCTTTTTTTTAAAGCTTTGGGACGTCAGAAAAGACAGTAATTAACATATGCACGCATTTGTTTCTTATTTAACAATGTGACACTTTAACTTTAATTTAAATTGTGTTAGTTAAAGGCAGTTAAAGACAATTTTGTTACGCTGGAAACTCGCTTCAAATCCTGATGGTAATCAGTAAGTGGTCTATATCTCAGAAACACAAAATGCTCATCCAATCGGTGCATTCGGCTCATGCTTTCAAAGCTAGTTTGCTATTGCTAGCCTCTCTGAAATGACCTACCCTACCTTTAACTTTCTGCCAAGACTGCAGTTTGTGTGCTGTGCGCACAAGTGACAATTAGTAGAGTAGATTTCACATTAGTGAGGGTCTATTTTGGATATTGTTTTGGAAGGTAGCTGCATCTGTAGACAGAGAGACGAATGACAAGGGTTTTAAACACAGCATACTTTATCTATGTAACTTACCATTAATCACGTTTGTTCATTAATTGGTCAGTGCTTAGGAGTGTTTGAGTGACCTCAGGGCAGAAAAAATGGTCCAGCATCCCGGAGGACTAGAAAAACACAGTCTAAGGGATCCAAAATTTGTTCTCGCTTAATTTCCACTTCACAGAAAGCAGCACACATTAACAGCCCCTGGGAAAGGTTGGAGAGACGCCAGCAGGGCAGAACAAAAGTGAGTAAGGCAAAAGGTCATCAGAGTTAACGTTTCCTCTGCAACCGTTTCTTACTGTCTGACAGCTCAAGCGTTAATCCTTTTCATGTCATTTTACTCGACTCTAATTATGTTTTGGGTTACTGCAGCTTTCACAATCTCTACTGTCACTGTGACAATGTCAATAGTCAGAGAGTAACAATGGGCTTCACACCGTTGATATCTCGTTGTCAACGCGTCAGGATATTCTCAAAGCTGAACAGCATCTGTCGGATACAAAGAGGGTTTAAAAATCGTTTAACGCATTGGCACGAGCTCGCAGGCCTTCATGTCTTTTGACAGCATCTGCTGAGGAACATTCAAGGACTCGCTTTCACTACGCCTGATATTGTACATTAAGCAAAAACCATTTGTGTCCAATGAGGTGTCCGTCTCCCAATCAGGACCAATCACTCAGAGTGATGCGTAAACAAATGTGCCAATCAAAACCCTCATTGCTTTCTCGGGTACTGGCCCTGAACTGTGACAGGATGGGTAACACAAACCATTTTATAAACAAAAAGTGGCAAGATAAGTTACGTTCTACGTTCACTGTGGCAGTAAACAAAGTTTATAGTCGTTTTTACCATTAAAGTGATGGAAACAATAAATCAGATGTTTTCCATCTTTGTCAGCTATTCACAAAAACTAGTATGTGACAAGTACAAACACATTAGAAGTACAAAGGTTTTAGCATAACATATAGCATAACAGCAGTAATACAAAAAACACAATACTGCAGTCCCCTGTTTAGTGTTGTTGTTATTAAACACGAAATCTACAGTAAAATATTCTGTAAACATTGTTTACACAAAAAACAACCGTTTTTAAGTTAGATTTCATGCCATTTAGGAATCAGTTTAAACAGAGAAGCGGTTTATGCAGTAAAACATGATTTCTGTACAGTGGGGTGTTACAGCACGGCTCCAAATCAGGAGCACACCATCCACTCAAAGTCACAAAAGAAACTCCGGCATTACTCAACCCGAACAAAGACAGACAGTCCAGCCTTGCACCTGCTCCACCAAACACTTCACACAATGGGTCACCCCTTATGGAGCTAAAACATTCAGTAACTTTCAGTAATTTTATCTAAAAATGTATTTCATTTTAACTCCCTATCAGCATCAACTCCTTACCACTGTAACCTCAAAAAACAAAGAACATTATATTTACATTCAGTAACAGTAGAAAAACTAATAATATTAATTATAAAAATGTATAATTCTCAAAGCAGAAGCTGTATTCACCTCAAAAATAACTGTAAAACCACAGTTATATATTGCATTTTAATGTAATGAAATGTGAATGAATGTGAAACATGCTAGGCCCTTATGATAAATGCATTATTTAAGAGAAATGTCTCAATGGAACATCTTAGAAATTTACAAGACGTCATACACCCCTGACTGTTAGTCTTGCATCATGTTCTTGCACCACGTTGCTCTCAGCCCGTGACTGCAAAAGTCCTATCAAACACTGTGTCTGTGTGTGTGTGTGTGTGTGTGTGTGCACCCTCAACACAGCAGCAGTTAACAAACAGAGCCGTCGGGACTCAGAAACGCAGCATTAGAGCCTCTCAATTTCTTACTCAGCAGATAAGTTCAAATTGCTTTTTAATCGTTGGAGAATAACTCTTAATTATGATAATCCATTACTGAAGCACTGGATTAGAATACATTTCACAACATGATTAGGTTTTTGTGTACTAATGCGAGCTTGACGAGAACAGTAAAACATTGTCTTTTTCTCCTCTCTAGATTGTACCACATTCTCTGTTCAATTTGGTCCTTTTATATTTCCTTTATCATTCGTTACAGATATTTAAAAGCTACCAGGACATTTTGTACTAATTTCCTTTATCACAAAACCTTAGTAGAAATACACTGTGAGAATATTAAGCTGTAATCTATTATGTAACTTTTTTTAGTTTAACTCCTTGAACCCGCGCAAGAATTTCTGATGGACCCAGACCAAACAGCTTAGTATGCTAATACCAACACTGAATTCAACCAATACGAATACTTAACAAAACAGTTCATTCTTCTCTCAAAACGTTAAGAGGAAAATGTTAATCGGCTAAAAACACAAACATTAGACATTTAAAACTGAGGCCTGATCCACAACATTTTGACCTGCTTTGGTTCAATGACTATTTTGAGTACCAACCTGACGCTTTCCATAGGGCAATTTATAAACACTTTCCAGATCGTGTTTACACAAAATAAACACATATAACGTACGATTAAAATAAACGTACAAATCAAAGTCGATCTAAAAATATGGTCTGTATAATAATAAGTGACTCACCAAAATGCCAGAAAATTGTTTTTCCTCCATGCTTTTGAAGCTCTCGTCAGCGTGGGTCCTCTTTCAGGAAGGATGCCCGTCCCTGGCGCCTCTGTGATCTCTGGGACTCGTTTTGAGCTTCTGGGGAATGAGTCTCTGGTGTGCACCGCTCCCACAATGTTTTTTTTCTCTCTGTTAGTTCAGTCGCTTGCTGGTTTGCGATGCTGGGCTGAGGTGGCGTCTCCGCTTTGTGTTAATTCTGTGTTAATCCAGGAACTTTTCTATGCTGTGAAAAGAACATGTGACAGAGGAGGAGGGTGTAAGATGGAGGGGAAAGCAACTATTAGCTCCCAACCGTGTTCTCCTTTTTCTAAAACAATCATTTCATAACTGCTGATAAGACCCAGTAACACTAACCGTGTGCTGGTTGGAAGTTTTCGTCAGACAAAACGGCGCAATATTCTCGTTAATATGGAAATATGTAGAGAATGCTTATGTGGTAAACTCAGCACAAACTACAAAACTCTACAGTGTTTTGTAGACACAAAACTCTAAATACTACAATGATTTACCATATTAACCTATAGCCTACATTATTTTATAAACAGCTGTTTAAAGCCTATCTTGTGGACCACTTGATTAGGTCATGTGGTAACTTCTCACGTCAATGGATCCAACACGTTTCCACAAATATTTTTATTCTCATATTATTAGATGTCACTAACATTTTACAAACAAAAGCTCACAATCCACAACTTGCCAGGACAGTACAGTACATTTTAGACATTGCCGTTGTCTTTATAATTAAAAGCAATCTGCTCTGGAAGTCACACTTGTAATACAGTGATCCAACAATTAAAATGGACCTACTTCACAATAAAAGACATACTGTCAGTTTAAAGCAGGGCGGAGACTCAAGTAGCACTTCACTGGAGCCTCTTAAATCACTCATGTTGTGGTGACCCACTCATCCTGACACGAGCCAACAGTGCAAATTACAAATCCTGATTTACAGTGAACGCTTGTCCGGACTGACTACCTCAAGGTAATACCTCAGCAATGACACACACCACGTTAGCCTCACCATGGGCAATGCGACACTTTCACACATATTTAGGCCTAGTAACTTAAATAGTAATAACAATTTTTAATACAAATACATTTCATTGAGATTATTAAACTGTTTTTTGCCTGAATTGTTCCCTGTTCATACTTTGCAGAAAATGAACTAGACGATCTTTTATCAGCTCTTAATGATGGTTAAAAGTGTCAATTATTATAATACAATTCTGTCATCAAGAATGTCAAACACAATTATTATAAAATTTTGTCAATTGACAAGGTATCAGACAAGAACAACAAATAAATGTATCACATGCACAAAATATACCACACTGGCCCCGGGGCAAAGATAAAGCACAGACAAAACTAGGTTAGTGTACCATCATTTACTTCCACTAACCTTCGCAAAAGATGTTTTTATTTATAAAACGCAGAAAGATAAGACATACGATAAACAATGAGTACAAACTTTCTGAACCAATGACTTACTTAAACTTTCTCTTATCAGTATTGTGTTGTCTCTTGCACCACACGAAACATGTGCTATTTGCTGAACGAGTTGAGGGTTATCAATGGAAAAAACACATGACTTTTTACATATTACGGCTAATACTGCAAGTGCAGTTGCAGTGAAATTAAAAGGTCTGCAGGTAGCTTGAATATGTAGTTGAAATAATAATAATAAGAGTACTTTACGTGTACTTTAAAACCATTTCTTTGAATAAATAGACCTAATGGTGAAGCAATACCGGACAGACGTCCACACGCGACAATGAGCACCACAAATTCAAACAACTGCGTCAATTTATTAATGCGTCAATTGACGACGGGATGAAAAGCTGGGTTTTAATTATGAAGCACTATATACTGGTTACGCAACGTATTAATTCGACTATTAAATTCACATACACGCTCATTCGTGGTTCCGAGAGTGTTGGGTCACGTGCCCTCCGGAAACTTTCATCTACACCCGCTACATCCCAAAGAAGCTGCTTACTCCACACGCGGACTTGCGCTTTAATATTCCTCCTACAGGGGGCGCTTTGGGTCTGCAATAATCTAACCCCCTCTTCGGCCTGTTTAACCAGACTTTATCGTCTAAAGATCACTTTCGTCACTACAAATGTATTTTTTCTTTAATATGTATGTAAATCTATATTGTAAATCTGCAAAACCTATGAAACAGATGACTGTGAAAGGACAGATAACTGCGATAGGTAATGCCACAATACAGTGCTGCATAACTTTGTATGGGGCACTTTACACACTGCTGGAAGTGACTTGTGAAGTGTTTACACTGCAGTTCTGTGGCAGGTCATGTGGTGGCTCTCATTAGCAGTGAAGGGTGATGCCACAGAGATTTAATCTTGTAGCTTATCACTGACACACAAAACAGAACCTGCGCTGCTTCCTCCATATACACAGCCACTCTTGCTTGATTTGGACTCACCAGTCACTATATGTAAAAGTATAAAATATTTTTTTGATGTGTTGATGTGAAGGCCACATCATGCATTTACATTTTCAGTTATTCAATTCACATTTTAAATAAAATCAAGCAGTGTTGACGTTCATCATAGATATACTTTCCCAGTTTAACATGATTTCAAATACAAAAATGAAAGTGTCTTCAGATTTCATAAAAAATATAAAACATAGGCCCCCTGTATTGTAGCACAGGCACTATGCAATAGACTATGCACTATGCACTATGCAAGCAAATAGGTTGTATAAATTCTGTGTGCCTCTGCCAGTTGAGTTACAGGAACGCCCTCATTTGTGCTTGTGTTTTTCAAATGCAAAAACCTACTGGTTAGTGCAAAAACCTACTGGTTAGTGAGTCTTGCTTGTAATCAGATGGTTCCTGTCCGATTCCAGCACTGGCAGGTATCAACTGAAGTGCCCTTGAGCAAGGCACCAACCCCTAATTGCTCCCCGGGCGCAGCAGTGCTGCCACTGCTCCAAGTGTGTGTGTTCACTCCTCACCAGTGATTGGTTAAATGCAGAGGTCACATTTCAGGTTTGGGTTACCATAGGTGACAAATATGTCACTTTCACTTTCAGTTGTGGGCCAGCTGGATGTCAAAATGAAAGTTAATGGAAAATACCATCTGACACAACAGAAACTTTCCATTTCCAAAGCCTAAAGTTAATATTAACAGACACACACTGTGAAAAACAAAAAGTCCAAAACATGTAGCTGTTGTTATTTAGTCGTTTAGGGGACTTTGTCTCAGTTTTAGGGCTGTAAAGTCATGATTACTAGCAAATGTCTGTGATGGGATGATACAATGTGCTGCACCTCCTCAACTCCACCCAACACAGATAACACAGCTCCCAAACACTGCACTGCCTCCAATTACTGTCAACCTCACCGCAAATGTAATGCAAAATACTATAAATATACATACCAACATACCACTGTTTGTGTACTATGATTACACGTCAGTATTGTCTATAAGGTACTTTGTAAAAATAAATGCTTACTGACAAATGTCTGTGCATATACCGCTGGGACTGTATACAGTACTTTGATATTAGAAATAGAAAAGCACGTTATCTTTATCTGGGCCAAACGCAGTCATGTGTGATGTTGCTGTACTACAAAACAATTACAGGAAGTAGAATACAATAACATCTGAGGGCATCATTTCTCCTTATAGACACCAAAGGATAAAGACACTTCCTGTGGGTTGTCACCCATAGAAAGGTTTCCATTGGTGACACTGAAGTATTATCTGCAGTGAATGTATAGCAGATGTTGCTCTATCTATATTCATTAACATACATTCTGGGCAATGGCTTGGCAAATGTTCATCTTGGAATGCTTTAGATTGATGGCTTGACTCTGTCGTCTAAATTCTGAAGACACAGACAACACAACTGATGGAAAGAAAACCTGTGCTTAACATACTATTGTTGACTTCAAGATTATTGATTCATTATTTTGATTTAAATTTGCTTTGTTTACCATTTCAATGCATTTTTTACCAGTTTTGCTGCACCCATTGGTTTATTTTATCAACACTGGATCTCTGCAATTTGTCCAGTTTTCATTCCTTCAATTGCACATGTTTGTTTAGCATGTTGTCCGGGTTGACATTCCTGCACACATTCCTGCTTCTTATCCCTCTTCCTCTTGAATGCAGTAGAATGACACCACATCCTACAGAAAGATGACAATAACATTCCCAATTTCCACTCAACCAACTGCTCGTGTAATCATTTAATCCCTTTTACTTTACATAGTGGACAAATGGCGGACAGTCTGTCTGGCCAGGAAATTCAATGTTTTGATTTTCGGTCTGATGAAGGTGGCTATGCGTGGGAGCACCAATTATGAAAACAAAAGATATGAGACGATGCACAAACATTCAAAGGGACTAACACTGCTCATCTTTACAATGCTCTGTAAAAAAAACTCATTATGAGAGTTCATTACAACTATCCTCATGATTACTGCATCTTTGTACTTTACACTGCACTTTATTGAAGCCCTCTGGCTGTAACATTTAGTATTAATTATTTGGGAAAAAATCCAGCATACTTTGCAGTGTTTTCTTAGTTCCACTGACTTCTAAATTCCAATATTGTCCACTCAAGAATTATCTATATGATGTGACAGGATGTATACACAGTTCTTCCTGTGGTGGAGCTAAACCAATGTACACAGGATCTGCTATGACAGAATGTGTACTTAACACAAGATTTGGCATGCCAACATGCATTGCTCTACTCCATCCTACATGACTTCAGCGTTTTTGTGCACAGATTGAGCCCAGATGTGGCTAAACATCTATACAATTATCCTGCATCATCCCGTGCCTTTAGTGGTATAATCATCTCAGTGTGATCATCATCAATGTTTATAATTAGTTCAGTCCACTTTATATTCATAAACTAATTATAATCGTATCACTAATTAGTTTTACCAAAATACATCTTATAATGAACGATAAAATGTGCCATAATACAATGTATTCTGTGTAATATTTCATAATTTTCCTGTTTTCATTATATACAGAATGTTGCACTAAAACAATGCATGCATTACATGCTAATTAATGCACGCAATGTTACATTACACCAGAGTACCTTTGCTTCAAGCTCCTGAGATGTTGCCACAGTTCTTATGACTTCAGGCTGTCTCAGTTTTGTTCTGTCTCTGCAGTAGCGTCCTACATTCTGATTATGTAGCTAAATAAATATATATTTTTAATAACTAAATTACCACAACAACTAAAACAACTAAATTACCACATCACCCTGAAAAGTGCTGGAGAAGGCTAATGCTGTATTCGTTTATCTATGGTTATCTATAAAAAATTAAACAAT
>JAZGTJ010006817.1:0-24103 GCA_036877575.1 Botia almorhae
ATACACACAGAAACCTCCCGCTCGCCATGTCCCTCTTTATTCAGACATTACATACACACAGAAATCTCCCGCTCGCCATGTCCCTCTTTATTCAGACATTACATACACACAGAAACCTCCCGCTCGCCATGTCCCTCTTTATTCAGGCATTACATACACACAGAAATCTCCCGCTCGCCATGTCCCTCTTTATTCAGGCCAGATGACGCATGAAACGAACTCCTGATAGGATAATGTGCTTACTGAGGTCACGTCGTCACAGTTACCACTGCCAGAGCTGCTTGGGTTCATCTCCTGCCAGGTAATTAAGAGGAAAGAGAGAAACATGAGGAAGACTCACCTTGTTGAAAAAGATCCCGTTTGTGTTTGCCGTCTCAATGTCTACAGTGTAAATGTGATCCCTGTGAAAAGATGCAACATTCATTTACTCATTTATCATCAACATCAGATCTCTCTTTTCAAACAAGATCAAACAGAGAAACTTCTTCTCCTCTAGAATATCACACGAGATCTCAACAGAGTCTCATTCTATGCTCATATATGTGCTCATATATGTCAGAACTCAAATACTTTAAATGATCTGCTGACATTCCTGTCTGAGTTTCTTTTATAGTTAAACATCTGACTCATTTGTCTCCTAAAAATAAGATTTTCTCAGATTCATGGATGGATCATATATGAGGATTTCTCATTGGTAAATGATTAAAAACTGAAAATGATACCATCCCACATTATATCAAACTCTCTCTCTCTCTCAGTACGTACATTTACTTTCTGAAATGAGGTTGACAGAGGCATTGAATGATTTTTTATTACAATGGTTGACATAATGAATAATGACTATTAGAAGAATAGAAATCAGTCACCCCGCATGAAACTTTTACGTACAGCAGAAAAGATGCTCACATGATCTTACTGTAAATGAGGGGAAATCACATGTACAGCTGCTCAAACTGAAAGTAATAATAATATAAATATATAATTATATATAATTAATAATATAAAGCAGCAGCACAATCACAAGCTGCAGTCGCAATCAGAAAATGCTAAACTTCCTGAATTAATAAAAAGGCTGCTCTTGTGTTTCTGCTTTGAGAAGCTTCAGTCTTACAGGAAATTTGATAGCATGAGGGCATGACTTCACTCCACTGCACTCCACATTATTATCCAACTGCATAATCTGTACCATCTTACACTTGTACAATTCTTTAATCAATTCTATGGGTGTAATAATATACCATGCCATGGTTCGGTTCAGTTTTTCTTTTGGTTGTTGGGTCAGGGTTCATGGCACCAGCAATGCTGAAGAACACTAGATTCACCTTTAACTGTATGAAGGCAGTAACTTTAATGTACTGTCCCTGTCGGAAATTCATAGGGTTAGGTCAGGGTTAACCTTAGGTTAGGGCAGGGTTAACCTTAGGTTAAGGTTAACCTAACCCTAATTTTGGTCGCAGAGCTTGTAGGAGTTGTTGTAGAAAGACATTTAAAACCTATGCCTGCATTTTAAGAAGGAGCTACTTCGCTCATTAAAATTGTTTTCTAAAGTTTTTTTCAGAATATGAAATCATGAAAAAAGTGCCTTACAAACCCTCCAGTAAACCAGCCATAGGCTTGTGTCATACTATACATTATTATACTACACACACTTGTTTCCCAGCACAGTGTGCTGCAATCATGTGTTGATTATGTTGTGTTAAATATGGGCATTTTAAAGTTGTGACAATGCATTGAAGATATTTCAGACATATTTCATAACACATTAAGTAGTGATAGAGAGCATCTTTTCAAAACAAATGAGTGAGCAGTCATCGCTCCAGCACTGCCTGTTTCAGACCATTTTATGTCAATTTGCTTAAAATGCAGAAAAAGGTAAAACTATCAGCTATCAGAAAACTATCAGCAGCCTAACATTGGGTCTTATTCAATTACATCCCGGGTGTGTTTAATATTTTAAATAATACCCGAGTCAATCAGGAAAGACCAGTTGTGATTAGAGTTAATAAAATGAATGCCTATAATTTAGGCTGCAAATTAGCAATGCTACCGTAAGCGGTTTGACATCCGTCGCTCTGCAGGAAGTGGACCCTTGAACCCGAATAATGAGTGGATTATAAACACACATTAATACACAGACCAGATGTACTCTAACCTTATGAGAAGACTCAATATGGGAACAATTTTTTGTGTTTACATATTTCTTTCTGAAACAAGGAATTGGGTCAGGGCACAATCAAAAAGCCCAGCCCGCTTCTTTTAAATAGCCAAAGACATCACAGCAGTGAATCACTGATATAACAGTATGATTCTGATAAACATTTCTGACAAACATGACAGACAAACTGACAGACTTATTGTAACTCATAAAGACTTTAAACGTGACCAGACTGAAACTGTAGTTTCGTCTGTGCGGCTGATCAGTCTGTGAAGATCAGATTCGTGTGTGACGGGGTTCAGCTCAACAGAGGGTCTTTGTGTTGAGGAATGCGCTTCTCATGCGGGCGACCGAGAGTCTGTGCTGTCCATCTGGTGGCCTTTTGTCAAACAATCACACTCTCCACTTCCACAAAAAGGATCTCATTAGTATGCTTGTCAGATCTGTCAATCCACACAAATGAAGCACCCCCCTCCTCTCAGCTTCACCTTTCATAACAACATCACGTCACTTCTTCACTTTATGCATAATCTGAGCCTCTTGTACATGCCACACACACACAGACACGTTGAGATTTCATGTTTTGTGGAACATTCCATAGATGTAGTAACAACTGTATATTCTATCCCCCTACACTAACCCTACCCATAAACCTAACCATCACAAAAAACGTTCTGCTATTTTAAATTTTCAAATAAATTTATAAGCTTGTTTCCTCATGAGCATCTAAAAAATATCACAGGAAGGTCACAATTTACTTGTATTACTTGTGGGGACATTTGGTAACAATAACATAGTGAATACCAGGACACACAAACACACACACACACACACATATTCACACTTTTATACACAAACACAATGGGGACTCCACAGACATAATGGTTTTTATACTAAGCTAAATTTTCTCTCCTCTTTCCCTAATCCTACCTCTAACCCTCACATAAAACATCTGGACATAAAACATCTAAATAAATACACCATAAATACACCATTTAGTATGTTTTTAAGCCATTTGCTTTATGAGGACACAGGAAGTTTCGTTTTTTACACTTGTCATTTTTTAGGATCGTAAACCACAAATAGCAGTGCACGTATATCCACTGCTGTTGCAGAACTTTTTTCTGCGTGTTTTTATCTGTCGTGTGTGTGTTCTCACAGCAGTGACATGAACTGATTGCATACAGTCAAAAAAACGTTCTTATGATGGTACACTGGGGGCCATTCGGTGGTGCTCTGCTTTCTGTGTCTGTGAAATATAAACAATCCCTCACAGCTCCAGACTTCACTGACAGGCTGATGGACAGAAGACAAACAGATCTCAGAGTGTTTGTGTTTTTGTCTGATCTCAGCATCTGACACCATTCAACACACTTTCACCTGCACCATGAGACTTTGTCATTGCTATATATCTGCAGCTTATACACACATTCACTTCAACACAACATTTTAAATCCATGAAGTCAATCCATTATTAAACAGCAGCAGTAGATTAAACACAAGCCAGATCATGACAACAGTTTTTCTGTTAATAAACCCATTTCTGGCATCCAATGCCTCCTCAGTTTTTTATAATCAGAGCTCTGTGTGTTTGTGTGTCTGTCCCGCTGCTTTTTTAATTTCAACAACGGCCAAATAAATTGAGACCATTCACAAAAACCAACTGCTGTTCAATTAATTTCTGACATATAACATACTGTCCTTATTAACAATAATTCATCTACAGCAGCTCTGTCACTTACACAGCATCTGTTATTTGATGTCTATGTGCTGCTGAATTGGACCTCCATCAGCTGTAATGGATGTCTGTCTGTTACCATGCCAACAATCTGGACAATCTTTGGTTTAACTTACTGCTGATACCAGCCAAAATGTTTAAATAGTAAACTCACCTGGCAGCGATATACAGAGTCCGATTCATGATGACAATCAGCTGAATATCCAGTTTATGCCGTTGTGTGTTATTCCTCCCTGGTTTGTGCCCAACAAATGCTGGATATTGTTTTGTATCTGGAAAGGGAAGGAAGAGAATCAAAGTGACATTCAAAATTCACAAACTCAAAGTTTTGTTAGCTTTGAGGTCATCCACTATGTAGTGCACTCCTAAACATTATCTTTTGATAGACACAAACTCAGATTGCCTAATCCAGGAAAAACAAGCCACACATTTTGAGAACTCATCATGCACTCAGAGGCGGACACAAACTGTTTACAGTTACAGAGATGTTACACACAGACTGTGACATACAGACACTCATTTACAGTTACAGAGGTGTTACACACAGACTGTGACATACAGACACTCATTTACAGTTACAGAGATGTTACACACAGACTGTGACATACAAACACTCATTTACAGTTACAGAGATGTTACACACAGACTGTGACATACAGACACTCATTTACAGTTACAGAGGAGAGACCAGGACAGACCCCATTACTCACAGTTGCCATGTGAAATACTGATGGGCTCAGAGTCTTCTGGGAAAGCCGCCTCAGCCATCTGCAGCAGTGAGAAATACAGCAACAAGAGCGGCGACCGCATGTTTCCCTGCTTACTGCGTCCCACACGATCACTTCTGAACTTCAGTCTGCGGGAAAAACAACACACACATTTTAACAGTAAAATAAACATTTCCTGCAAAACTAAACAAATAATGAGGTGAAGAGCTTCAGGATTCTGGACAAATTACAACACAGTAACTGGCTTATACGTCAGAGATCCATAGGGTCTCTGAGCATCAAGGGAAGGAGGAGAAAACCAGCAGACGTCAGCAAATAAAACAAGCTAGCTTGAATGACAGCTGATTAATTTACTGCACAGCTGGCACAGTACACAAGTGACAGAAGGCCATGACAGAGATTCACATGACCAAGCTGATACAAGCAGTGGGTGGGTCTCATTCAGACTAACTGGTCTATGTTTAATTAAAGCTTTTTTTTACAAGACACATTGTAATTGAAACACAAGGAAATTGTGTTTTGGCCCCTCCCAAATAAAAAGTCACTCTGATTAATAAAATGATAGGCTAGTAAACACAGTAGAAATAATGAAACACACTGAAAATCTTCTGCTTTTGTCACAGGATCATCTGAAGTAGACTGACAGTCATTTCAATATCACAACCTTTTTCTTCCTGTCAATCACCAGAGAGTGACAGATAAAAGCATTCATTAAAGATCAGAGAGTTACTTCATCGTATTTTATTCTCTATTACATATTAAATATACTCAATTAAACATTTTCACACGCAGATCTTTATTTCAGAGATCATGTGTTTTATACAGTCACAGTCATGAAGGGTGTATTCTGTATTCTGTACTGAGCAGCATCTTAAACCATAAGTGTATGTGTTTTTATTATAACATCAAAAACTGATGTGATCAAAGATCCTGACAGTGTTACAATCACAAAATAAAAGTGATCTATCACATCTGCTAGAACCTTCCCAGGTAACATTGACTAGTATTCTATAAACGTCCTCTCAATGTTATCAAAAATTCTTGCAGTAACATGTTAGCTGGTTTAACACACCCCTGACTGCTCCACCAGAGCACTGCTGTAGGAAAAGTAAATGAAACTAACTGGGGTCCAAACACACCAGCACTGACTTTCCAGTTTGAAGTGTTTGTGGTTTTGGCAGTAGTTACACAGAAAACCCCTCAACACTCCATTACTAACCAACACTCTGGCCAAAGCCCAGCTTAACACTACCCATGATGCACTGCAAACTCTCCAGCCTGCATGCTTTAAAAAAGATACATTATAAGAAAACAAATACATGATGTACACTGTACACAGATCTTCTGTGTTCTTAATTGGACATTGTGTTTAACAGACTTGGTTGGTATCCCTCATCTGACTAAAGCTTCACTAACCAGTAGCTGACGAACACGATAAACTGAACAGAAAACACAAACCACAGCAGTTACAAACGTCCATTCAGTCCTCATGATTAGAGCTGATGCTCTCTGCATGTTAAAAAGTTTTTCATCTGGTCAAAGTGCTACAGAGTATCAGTGAAGTTCTGACACAGGTTTCACAGGGCAGCTGCCCATGACACTAATTACATGCGAGTCAACGATTGCAACAAACGTACACATCCTCTAGCGGATGAATATAGTTAAATAACCGCACAGCCTGCGGTAAGATTTTCTCCCCTGACAGCTTTTCAATATCTCTGTTTCTGTACAGCATCGAGAGACATTTTTGATGAGCTACTAGAGATATCAGCTGTGTCAAGCAATTTTTCTAATGGAAATTTCTCATTAATTTAGCAGCAGCCCCATAGATCACAGCAGGTTTCTGTTTCTTTTAAAGGTTACAGTGAGAGTTGATGTCTCGCTGGACAGCAAAACTGTGTGCAAGATGAAAGCAGCTAAACTTAATCGTAGCGCTGTGTCGATACAGATTAAAGAGTACGATAGACCCATTCATTACCACCTGTCAAATCATTTTACACTCAGAATAACTGGTACTAATCTGAAAGCCTTGTGTTAATGAGGAGAACATAGAAACTGAAACTAAACACTGGTAATGAAGATTTAAGAACTAAAAACCTTCTAAATTCAAGGAAACACTTCATTTATAACACATTCTACATGCATAAAATTCAATGACAAATCAATAAAATATTATTTAATATATATATATATAAATATAAATTTAAAATAATATAAAAATGTAACATATAAAAAATATTAAATAGAAAAAAATTATCCTAGAAAAAACGCAAACTAACCCTTAATTGTGAATGTAGAGCAAGTATAGAGCTATAAAATTTGACTGAAGACTTCAATATTGTGAATGTAGAGCAAGTATAGAGCTATAAAATTTGACTGAAGACTTCAATATTGTGGCAAATTTCAACCCATATTGAGACATTATTGAAATCTCGCCTGTAACTCTAGAGGAGGCACGTGAGACTGAGGTGTCTGTCTAGGGAGAAAAATCTGAGAAGCAGAAAGCTTACATATGCTCATTATTTAATCTCACTGCTGTCTGGGAAAAGCAACTGGCATACTGCAGAGATCTCGTCTGTGATTTCTCATTTTTACAGGTTTAATATTTACAGGATTTAGACTTTTCACATTTAAAGACGCTTATTTTCTTCAGAGGTTCTGCTTTAAAAAGCCCAGTCACTGGACTGAGCCCTAAAGAGAGCTGATCTCTCACAGGAGCAATCGCTCACATAACACTGTCAGCAACAACTCAGAGCTAAATGCCAGCCATGAGGATTATGGTTCATTTCTGATAAAACCCTTCACTGGTGCAAAATAAACAATGCTGCTAAAACAGCTTTTACTCCAGATGTCATTAATTGTATTCTGATATTGCAAAGTGGACGTTTTGACTTAAAATTGCCCTTGATGGTTCCTGATGCAGATAAGAATGTTAAGAAAGTCAAAACAGAAGAGCAGTTATGATAAATCATAAAAACAGCAGATCATTTATCTCAACCTCATATCTCAAATATTCTCCAAACCCAAACAATACACACAATAAAACATTAAACCTTCCAAATGTTCACAAACATAACGTTTATCTCAAATGTAAGTCATGCATGAAAATACACTGTAGGTTTCTGTGTCTGTATCAAAAACATAAAAATGAGTGATATTACTATTTAAATAATTATAAATTGCACCATAAACTGAATTTTCATTATTAAAATTACAAATATTTAAAAATAAAAAACTTTACACAAACAGAACATTATAAGAATTATAAGGTAACGATGAATAACTTCACAATCACACGTCCTTTTCAATCACATTCATGTCCAGACTGTGTCCCCTCGGGTGAGACTCTGAACACCTGCACAGTTCCGGTTCATTAGTGAAGCAATGCTGGTTTATTTACAATCACTTACTGCCTGTTTTATATGACCAATACAAGTCCAAGTGTTTCGATCGATGGCTTATGCAAAGTTAATTAGGGAAATGCGTTAAACGACAATTTGTCACTTTCACCGCTAAAGCAGTGTTGGCAACCATTTTAAATGGAAAGCAGCTAAAGCCAGCTGAAAAGCCTGGATCAAAGGCTAAATGTCGTCAGATGGGGTCATATGCCAATTTGCATATCAATTACGCCACCGCGCCATATTTTGTCTAGCGTCGGCAATCATTTCATTTACATTCAAAAGCACTTTTATCTAAAACGACTAACAAAGTGAGAAAACAGTGCTTCTCTCCTGCTCTCTGCTGACATATTGTATTTTAATACAACCGAATGCTCAATAAAGTGTTTTTTCTGTTTCTGTCATCACACAGTTGAACAAAATATATAACATTGTGACAATGTTATATCGTGAACATAATTGTGACAATACATGTAAAGATATTTAACATTGTTTTTATAAATGCAATGCAATAAACCTATTAATTTCACAAAACCACAATTAAAATGTATCATAAAGTTGTTCATACATAAGAGGTTTATTTTCCTGGATTCTGTAATGTGCATATCCTAGCAGCAGAATTCACAACCCAACACTGAACAAATACTGATTCCTGGTGTTTACAGTGCAGCAGAATTCACAACCCAACACTGAACAAATACTGATTCCTGGTGTTTACAGTGCACCAGAATTCATAACCCAACACTGAACAAATACTGATTCCTGGTGTATACAGTGCAGCAGAATTCACAACCCAACACTAAACAAATACTGATTCCTGGTGTTTACAGTGCAGCAGAATTCACAACCCAACACTGAACAAATACTGATTCCTGGTGTTTACAGTGCACCAGAATTCACAACCCAACACTGAACAAATACTGATTCCTGGTGTTTACAGTGCATTCTGGGAATGGTGCAAATATCAGTGCCTGAAACAGTGTTAACAATAGGGCAACATCACTACTGACGGAGGGGGCAGGATACCACAACATTAACATCATCTAAATGCCAATTTCAGTGAACAACAAACCCAAAAGAGCCAAAACTGTGTGCCCACACATACAGTTTAATAGCAGGGTGAGTGTGGCGTGTCTCAGGTAAATCTCACTGCAGGAGATTACTCTCACTGTCTGGCTGGACAGATTCCCCTCCAGCATCAATACAAATCAAAGAGCTGCTCCTTTATTTCACTCAATGGGATTAGAGGCACAAAATCCATGAACATCCATGAACAAAATCTCTATCAGCAGGTGATGTTCGTCATAGATTTATAGAAGCACTACATGCACTTCTGCTCATACACAGTTTGCTTATGAAAGACAATGTTGTATTAGCATGGCACTATGTCATCTTTACACATGTCTCACAAAGAGCTTTTCTCAGCTGTGTGCTTTTTGTTTTCTTTAGTTGTCACACAGCTTCATTTCAACAGACCTGATCAAACTCGCTTGATTTAAAAGCAAAAAAAACACACACAGCAGTTCATGGTTAACTCACACAGGATATGATGTAAAACACAAGCCAGCCAATGTGCTAAGTTTATTCGCTTTACACTCACATCAGTGTTTCGGAAGGAAACCATTTTAAAACAGTCAACATTCCTGTTGAATTCGTTCATCGCCTCCCACACAACTCCTCCACAGAATAGAAATCAGCAGCAATACTGATCTACAATCATAGATACATTTATACAATGTGATATTTGTGGAATACTAAAATACATGTACAGAGTGTTTCACTGCTGGAAATGTGTGTAGATCTACAATAAGTGCAGTAACAAACATCAGATAACAGAGAAGACAAGGAACAGATCATGGGTAAAGCACATGCACACATGTAGATGATCAAGATGGTGAAAAAAAAGATGAAGACGATGAGGATAAAGATGAAAAAGATGAAGACGATGATAATGGATCTTCAATTCCAACATGTAAATGAGATGTAAATGAGATGTAAATGAGATGTAAATGAGAGTAAGATTCAGTGTTATTGATGCAGAGCCGGGGTTACACCCTGTTCAGTGCACTCCTACATACAAACATGTAACACATTCAAACGCACTGTTCTGATTTTTAAATATACCAAATATATTGTTTTTAGTAAAACATTGTTTTTTTCTCACAAATGTATCATTTCACTTTAGAAGGCATTTATTAACCCCCAGAAGACGTTTACTTTTATAATGAATAAATGTGCTTTTTGGTCCTTCAAAATAATGAGTACCATTCACTGCCAGTTTAAAGCTGGAATGAGACAGAATACATTTAATAAAACTAATACATTAAATAAAACACTTCTTTTCAGTGTTCAGCTGAAAGAAAAAGTCATATTCTCCCAAGATGGGATATTCACCCACCTTTGAGGGTGAGTAATTAATGGGCAAAATATAACTTTAAATCTGTTCTTTAGTCTGTTTCAAACAGCAAGTGTTTGTGACAACATAAATCCAGTGACACAGCTAGTGAAGGTCAAATCAATAATCAGTGAGTGTTGCCGTAGTGACGTAGTAGTGACAGTTTGAAACTCTCCTGCCAGAAAATACTGCACCCCTGAAGATGTTTCGTTTTTGCTCTTCATCTTCTTCTCTGCCTCTGTTCTGAAGAAAAGCACAGAGCTCTGGGAAATAAAGGAGGTCTTTACACACGGATGAGTATGTAGGTCACAAATAGTGTGTTGGGGCCAAACACTGGGGTGATTTTTGGCCAGTAAAGGCATGCCCTGAACTCCTTGTTCTGCAGCCCTTGTCTCGTCTTTCTGGGTGCCTCTTTTTCACGTCTTCCCCATGTGATCCACACTGGCGCCTTTGTCCAAAACCCATGGAAAACCAGTTTTTAGCAAGACCACCAATCAGCAAAACCCTATGGGGTGATACGGTCCATATATAATGGGGCCTCGCATACCATCTCCTCCACATTCTGCTCCACAAGCTCCACCTTATCTGCCCAGCTCATAGTGAACAGCTCTGAATGAGATCTTTGCTTCCTCATCGAAAGGGCCATCAAATATTGTAAGATGAGATTGTGACTGCTCCTCGGAGCAGCACCACTGCCCGTTTAAGAAGAGAACAGTTGGGCAGGTATCAGAGTGAACTCAGCCAATCACAAGTTACTGTTGAACACATCCACAGTGTGTAAACCTCGAATTTGCATATAATTCATTAATTGCAACATTTAACTGATTAAATCGAATACTTACTACCAGAAGCCACGTATTATTTACACCAAATCTGATCTAGACATAGATGGAAACTCACATTCAGCCCTGTTTCAAAAGCTTTGTGTTTTTTTATATCTGTTTTCTGTGGATTGTCTGCTTGTGATTCATTTAACCATTAAACAACAGCTAACTAGAAACAGCAGTGAAGCGAGAGCAACACTATAATGAGGTCTCTTGCCCGCTGCCTCCATTTCTCTCCTGTAATAAGCTTCAATTAACCCACATTTATTTATTACACAAACCTGGACTCAAAGTTAACCCTAAGCCTAAGTTCCAAATGAAGTGTATGTAAAACTATGCAATATGACAGACATCTGAAGGTCTTAAGATGCTCAGATTCTCAGTGAATGTTTGAAAGTATCAGATTATTTAAAACTGATGCTGAATAATCCAGAATATAAATATTCCATTTTTTTAATAACTGACTTTAATAGCAGCACATTTCTATAAGAGCCTAAAGCAGACGATAAACCTCACAGCAGTAGAATCTCCTGAAATCAATCCCTAAATCAGACACCTAACAGCCCAGCGGGACATCAGACCCAGTGCATCTGATCTTCTGAACACAAGCTCCTGTGATGCTTCTCTTAAGAACTTCTTGAGTTTCCAATAAGTTTGGTCCAGAAAATCACCTAACCCTCATCACTGTTTCATCAGATTAAATGAATATATAGACACAAATAAAAAGTTGAATGAGATTAAAATAGGAGTCAAATGAATGTGAACACAGACAGTTCTTACAGCAGTTGTAAAATAATTCTGTTTCCTGTCCTGTTTAACTAAAGTGATGATGGATTCAGACTGGTAACTGAGGCGTTAATGCTGCAGTAGAAATCTGTTTTATGACAACCCTAATGTGGATATAAAACAAAGAAAGTTTTTATTTAAAAAACAGCAAAAATGGTTTTCACACAGCGATTACTAAAATGAATGAAGGATTGTGTCCTTCACATTCCACACACACAGCCCATCTTATTATATGAATCTCTGTTTGTTTTAGTTGTTCTCTCTTATTTAAACATGCAGACGGTCATGTACAGCTCTCTGTGGACTCATGGTAGATCATAGACAGGTGTAGGCCAGCAGCTCCATATGTAGGTCAGTTCCTGCAGAAGCTGAAGAGATGGTGAACCTATTATATGTTAATGATTTCCTGTAGCTCAGTGGTTAGAGCATGGCATTAACAACACAAAGGTCATGGGTTCCATCCCAGGGATTGCACAGACTCTGAAACAATGTATAGTATAATGCAATATAAGTCGTTTTGGGTAAAAGCATCTGCCAAATGCATAAATATAAATGTAAATGTCTTTGTCCTCAGGACTTCCAGAATAAATTCTAACAGCTTTCTCCCAGTCTATATATCTTTCTGCAAAGACATTGTCTATCAAAATGAGAGGGTTCATTTTACTTCTACATGTACAGCAGCTTTAAAAGAACACATTTCAAATGCAAAAACAGTGTGCAATGAAACCACAAAAAGAGACATTTGTAATGTAAAAGAACATCTGTTACAGATCTGCCCTGAATTTTCATTTGGCAGAGCCAGGAAATGTGGCTGCAGGTTGGAGAGGTGAGACGTTTCTGACAGTTAGAGTTAAACACTAAGAGCCTTGTGCTCACATTCATAGTTTCACAACACCACATGGCTGCAATTTGTTCATTATATAAAATAAATGTACACAAAGGAGCTGTGTTGTTCCGCTCTCATTGACAACGTTTCAAATCTCTCCAGAGTGGCTGCTGTTTACTCAAGTCCACTCCATTGTGATCTGCAGTACACACCTAAGCAAAATATATAAGCAAAGAAATCACAGAGATGATGTAAACTGAGGCACTTGTGAGACACGCTGGTAATCCCCACTAAGCTGCCTGGGGCACATTTATACCCACATTTACCCCAAATGACCATAGAAACTGTGGCAGAATATGTCTGAACTCTTTATGGCTTGTAAGTATCTGAATGCATTGTGCTGTTTTGTTTCAAAAAGCTCTTGACACACAGAGGATGATGATGATGATGGACATTCACTTGCTGATCTCTTGAAAGACCCTGAGAAGCTTCAAACTAACTGACTGAATAATTGAATAATTTCATCTGTCTGGAGAAGTGCAGTTTACCAAGAGAAACACTGTGTATCGTGTGTGTGACAGACAAACATCTCCATTCAGGAAGCTCGACTGAACCACATGAGGGATCTCATGATTATAGCTTCTGTCTCCCTAAAAATAACCAGCAGGAGAAACGCAATGTAGAGCTGAAATAAAACAAGATAAGAGCTGAAGATTACATGCGATGAACACAAACTATAGCAAGCAAAAGAATACATTTGTGCACTTTAGCCAGAGACATGTCAGAGAAACATGTCTATCCTGTAGAGCTCTTTAAAGTTCAGTATTAAAATGATCCTGATTCTATACTTGGGTTTCAAATCTGATTCTGTGCTCAACCCCAAACAAGGATAAATTACACTGAGAAAGGGTCATTGTTTCCATTTGGAGTGGTGCTTGTCACTACGGTTCTGGCTGAGGTATTGCTTTGCAGTTTCTAGGTGTTGGTATGCAGTTGTGTGAGAGAATCTATCGGTACATTCTGGAGATCTGAAGAAAAGACGCTGCGACCCTTTCAGTGGATCCGCTGCTCCGTAATGTCCCATGGCCCCTTACACACACACCAGCAATGTCACTGCCTGAAACTATGGCAACAGAATATGAAAGCAGTAGCCATCATTAATAGATGAGTAAGGCAGTGGCAAATACTGGGCCTGGGGATGAGACACTTAAACCTCTATCTCTCTCTGTCTCTCTCTATCACTCTCTCTTTTTCACTTCATTGCATTTGAAAACCTCACCTAATCTCAAACACATTTAATGTAATGTCACCATAAATTCTGCCAAAAGCTGTTAAAAACACACACACACACACACACACACACACGTGTAGAACACAACAACAACACACGTTGATATACACATGCAGAACACAATGACAGCGGAACTATACATGTAGAACACAACAGGAGTATACACACACACACACGTGTAGAACACAACAACAACACACATTCATACATGCATGCAGAACACAATGACAGCGGAACTATACATGTATAACACAACAGGGGTATACACACACCCACACACATATTGAACACAACAACAGCAGAACTACACGCACATGTAGAACACAACAATATCACATACACATATAATAAACAACACATGGTACATGTACTTTATTACACAGGAAAATGAAAGCAAATCTTTAAATTTCAATGTAAGCACCAGTGGTGTCAGGCAGTTTCCTCAAACGGACAGGGATGAACACACAGTCCTCTGAAGGAAGTTGTTTGGGATATTACTGAGAACCTCTCTTGGCTGATGCCTGGACTATCAACGTGGAAAATATGAAATCCTGTTCACTATCATCTATTAGACACTCTTTTTATTCCTCCCCCAAGTGATAGAACTAGTTCTATAGACAATTTTTAATGCCTAGTTACTTTCCACACACCGTATATATATATATATATATATATATATATACTGCTACAAACACAAAGGCTCTTTTTGTTCTTAAAAATTTCAGCTGCACTCTAACACTCCCTCAGCCCATTTACAAAGTGTGTTTATGAATAAAACATGATCATGTGAATCATAGATAATATTATATTAGTTATATTGACAGTATTTCTGAGCTCTGATTTACGCTGTGGTCCTTTGACATAATTGAGTGCAATTCATTGTCTGTCATCAATAATTCAGGGAGAGTCTGCTGGTCCTCCACCGAGAAAATTTAAACACACAAAGACACGATTGCCACTCACTGGTGTAACAAACAACAATCGGTCACGCTCAATGGAATTCTCATTGCCTTAAACTCCTCTCATTACCAGAACATTAAAATAAGGCTTCACTACAGTGTCAGCTGCAAAGCTAATAGTATTTATTTTCTCATGTTTGTAAGCCATCTAGATTTTACTTTACAGATACAGTTACATATAGAAAGATACAGTTTCAGTTTAGACCTTTAATAGCTGTGGAATCTTGGCATGGTCAGACGACATGGCCACCTGCCACATCACAGGGGGAAAAACACAGAAACAGCAGCAGACCTTGAGATTAACAAACACTGGTTTATTCCGAGGAGCAGAATCAAAGCAATCACTGCTGTGACTCTCTGCGTCCATCAGCCAAAGCCGTTCTGCTTTGAGTGACCCACCCTGATCACTGCACGCAAACAGACGCTCCCGTATTGTGACAGTCTGTCTCTTCATTCACCGATAAAGTGGAAGAAACAGGCGGACCGCAGACAGACACACCCCACACAAGCTCAGGGGTCAAAAGAGAGGGGACCACCCTCTGAGAAACATTCAGCTGACCATCAGACACCTTCAGTGAACCATCAGAATATAATACAGTATAATACAGTATAAGATACAGTAACATCTGTTACTCTATGTAATACAATATGAGATACACTAACACCTGTTACTGTTTCTGAATGCAAATGAATTGCTTTTAAACAACTCAAGTTCACGGATGCAAATATTAAAAGAGTCTCGCATCGACGTCTGTGTCACTAACACAAAAGATCAACTTTTCAAATGTCAACATTTCTGACCAAAAGGGTAACGACACGTTTGTAATTCGCTTAAAACGACCAAATTTAACTTTAAATAAACAATTGGATCCAATCCAAACAACAACATCATTCAAGTTTAAATTTAAATTGTTTCATTCACAACCTCCGCTCTTATGATTGAGCCCATTCGCTTTCCGCTAAACTGACGATATACAAATAATCAAACCTGTATTATTTATTATAAATCCTTTTTTTAATAAATGAAATGTGCTAAGTTATAAAACTTTATGTCAAGAAATGTATTATATTGGGATGTTCCCGTGCAGATCTATCACACGCTACTCATATTCAATATTCGTTCTCACATTCCGCCAGAGCTCATACACTTTATTATTGTACAGTTAGTAGATCTGTCTATTGCTGTTAATTCTCTAATGAACTAAAACAAACGGCGATTGAAGTTTAGCGGAGTGACGTCATAAACCTCCGCGCGTGTAATACACACGAAGTATACAATGTAACACAGGAGATTGTAACAATAACGCCATAAACACAATATACATGCTGAAATATACATTCATATATCAGAGTATGAGTGCTTCACTGTTTCTGCATATGCACCCACAGCCGAGACTGAAGTTTAAACAGATCAAATAATGCACACCTCTGTTCTTCATATACATACCGTGCTTGACACCTTCACATCGATAAATCCATCTGAAATCCAGATCAATCCGCAAAAATATCAGACAGACAAATGAACGAACAAAGAGCGATTCATTCAGCGGCCAAACACACACACACACACGAGCGGCTGCTCATCCTATTATAAATAAAGCTTAAGTGAGCTCAGCTCGCAGCTGTCACACACACACACACACACACACACACACACTCACTCAGGGAGGAGCCACAGACCTCCTCCAGCTTTTGTTTTATCATGGAGATGCTGTCACCCGCTCAACCACCCGAAATTTACCATCACACCCGTACACTAACACACAAGCCATCAGACCGACACACTGGTTTGTGTGTTTACTACACAATTCGTATAGCAGAAGCCACGTGGAGTTACTCACAATAGAGCGTTAACGATTCACATACACGATGAAGGATTCATCTTACCATCGAGAGATTACAGCCCTCAGAGAGAGAGAGAGAGAGAGAGAGAGAGAGAGAGAGATCAGATGTGTGTAACTGGGGGAGTACAGTCGCCTCTCCACAGAGCTTGATAAACAAAACTGAAGTGACTCACGAGCAGATTGGGATGTTAAATTGCCATTACTAGCACCTTGTTTATATTTTCTTTGTTTACCTGTGACTATGATATTGTATTGACACTTGACAATATTATACGAAATTGAAAGAAAGAGATTTAGGCAGATGAAGCTTCACTGTCTTTGTGTGTGAAGACTATGCTGGTTGTCTTGTCATCCCCAGACAGTGCGAAGACCTGTTCAAACTCGTCAACATTTATTTGAATAAGTTCCACTACATTTGACAGCTTAAGGGAAATGTCTGAATGGATCAGTCCAGCAGATAACTGGGCCTACCATGAAGCTACCATGTTATAATGATGTGTTAGCATGCTGTGTTTATATACTCCAGCCATCTGTGTTACTGTGCTACATTATTAAACTGTCAATCAAGATAGCTACATACAAGCCTAAAGCAGGAATTCAAGAGTGCAGCACTACATACATAATGGTTCATTTAGAAAAGCCAGAATGATACAATGCTGTCAAACCATTACAAAACATCCACCTTAAACACTCAAGTGTTGAAACACTTAATTATTTTTCTTCAAAAAGAGAAATCACTTTATCAAATCAACAAACGAAATAAAAAATGTATATAAAATTATACAAATGACCCCCTTTAAAAAAACATTTTGTTACAAAAATTTCCCTAAATCAACAAGCAAATTAAAATGTGATGAACTACACATGTAGACAAACTATTATGCTGTATTACGAGATACTACTGGTCAAAATACAATTTAACACATCAGTATATTAATAACCTAATATTAGTCAAGTAATTGCTCTTGACTTGGAAAAAGTGTTGTTTTGTTTATATTGGTGCTGTCTGTAACTGTGGCAACAATTTGTGATAAAAGTATTTAAAAATAATATTTTCTTGCAAATGTAGATTTTGCCAGTGGCCACTAATAGCACCTGCACAGACAAGAGAAACACATAATTAATGCAGGTATCTTTATACTTAAAACCACCATTACAGTTAACAGATTCATATCTTTATTAATTACTGTCTGTTTAAAGTTGCTTCCTTCTCTTGGTTTGACAGAATTTACAAAAATCTCCTCAAAAAGTCATGCAATATCAACATGCCATACGACATGCCATGTCAACTTGCTCTGATGAATAACCAAATATCACCAAATATAGCTTAAAGTTGCAGACGCATACATCAACATTTTAGGGGCGGACAGATTGTTGCATGCTGCAGAACAGACTGAGGAAGTTTGAAAATATTCAACACTCTTCAGCACAGACTCCTGACGAGCAGAGCTGTGTCAGTTCATGAATAAGTCACACATTTTTGACTCTCTCGCTGTAACAGGCCATGACAGTGGGGAATGTGTCTTCAGCCGCTCGTCATAAAAGTGTCTCTGGTGAAATAATAAGAGATCATGAGAAACTGAAGCCTTAAAAATGTTGAAGTGTTGAAAAACTATTTTGGAGTCGAGTGCAGCTCTGAAAGGTTAGATGCAGGTAAACCTGCTGGTATAGTGACAAGCACTCACAGTTCCTGCTGAATAAATAATCATGTAGCTCTGGCACACCATAGTGCTTATCAATTTTTCAGCTTGTGCATCACAGTTACTTACTGGCTACGCAGGCATACAGTATGTGCAAGCCAACATTATTAGACTATTCAGGGCTCACATTTTTTATTCATCAGGTCCTGCTGTTTAAAAGATTGTTGTCTTTGCCTGATGATCCAATCAGATCACTTAAAGAATTCTTCATAACACGCACAGAAGTCATTGGTCATGACACGCATGACATTTCAGCAGAAGTCCCTATTTACACAAGAACAGCCAAAAGGTACAGAACGCATCCTCATTGGCCTGCCCTACAATTCACATTCCTAAACAAAACTGAATCTGTTGAGTTTAATTTCAAAACAGAAAATATAGCTTGCTCAAAGAATCCACATTTAAATGAACAACGCTGCCAATTTTAGAACAATTCTTTGCTGTGCATGTCTGTCAGTCTAAAGTGAGTAAATATATTCACCTCTCCTCATTAAGCTGCTGTGCTTTGTCTCAGCGCCAGGAGAATTTCAGCATGCTGACGGAATGTGTGAAGAGATTCCAGGAAGAATTTACCTTTTGAAAACCAGCATTAATAAGCTCAAGACTGTGCATTTCAATGACCTAGATATGAATACACTGTCACATCAGCTGCTTTACCGGGTGTCTCTACAGAAGAACTGATGTATCCCAGCAGCCCTTGCTCAGGTGTGTAATGACAGGATGAGAGTGCTCATGAACGCCTCACACGTTTCCTGGATGCTACTGGAAAGGCCGTCAGGAAGGGTGCAGCTCATGGAAATCCTGACGCTCCCTCTCTTTCCTTCCAGCTCTGATTCTCACAGATCTCAGTGTAAGGACACCCTGTTTATCATCTGCACATGACAGCAGAACTCTGTAAGATTTCAGTAGACATGCAGAAAGAAAACAGAGAAGAAAGGGCTGCAGGAGGGTTTACACACTGTAACACTGTGAGCTGGTGTTCAGCCAATATACTGAGATCAGAGATTCAGCACTCGAACCTCTCACAGCAACATTCAAAATCTTACACAATGCAGATGGCTTGTTAGCACAACATGCACTAGCTAGCACCTTTTCTCTTTCTGGCTAGCGTGGTTTTTCCTTCTCTGAATATAACTTATGTGTCCTGTGATGAGTGTGGTTTGGTACAGTTCCTTTGAACCATGATGAGTAATTACAGTAATTACAAACATCAGCAGATACAGTAACACTTCAGTAATGTCATAACTTGACTATTTAAAACCAGTGAAAAGCAACAATTTCTGTTTATATGTCATGAATACAAAATTATTTTCCAACATAAATGTTTGTAAAGTTACTGGCGTCCATCAGACCCGGTAGGAGCATCAATGCTGCCCCCTAGGGTCTGTCTCAACAACACGGTCACACCTTCGGCGTTTGAGACTGTAACTGCGATTACAGAATATCGGGAGTGCGGTAAGATTACTGAATTAATCCTCAGAATTACTGACATAATTAGCTGGTTTGTAATCTGTAGAAGGACAATATTTGTCTGTTTAAGGCAAAGCACTGTCATATCAGACAGGATGAATAACTACACTTCAGATCAACAAACATGATCACTGAACTCTGTAATGTTACTGTAAGTAGATGTCAGAGAGAGTGAAAGCCCGTCTCTTATTTAAACCTCTTCACTGAACATTAAATGTCGTTCATTCATTCATTGAATCTTTTACAGTGAGACACACACACACTCACCCACACATATCCAAAGCGACATACAGTACATTCAGGTTATATCTTCTGTCGGTACATGTGTTCCCTGGAAATGGAACCCCCAACCTTTCCACTGCTAACACAATGCTCAACCACCACCTGAGTTACAGAACACTTTCAGAGAACAGAACAGATATATAATTTGCATGTACATTTTATTTATTAAGTGGATGCTTGCATCCGAAGTGACTCACACATGAGAAAACATGTTCTGCCATAGAATCCAACAAGCCTAGTGAGAAGCAATGAGGAATGAGTAGGAATATTTCTGATGCAAGGGACACAATGAGATAATGTTTAACACAAGATTAAACAAGATTAAAATCTGGAACATTAGTGGTTAGCCAAGTTCATGCGGAACTGGTGTGTTTTCAATTGTTTCTTGGTTCTAATGGTCTTGCTGTTGTTGTCATGTTGTTGTGTGTGTCACAATGTTTTATGTAAACTGCAAAAGTATGACTGGATGAACACACACAAGCACACAAACTCACAGGTGCAGATAAACTGGCCAACCTGTCAAAAACACATTTTTTTATTAGGATTGATAATTAAGCTTGTTCTGGGAAATAAAAATACAAGTATGACCTAGAAAATAAGCAAAATATGTTTTAATATAGCACAATAAAGCACCCCTGTACATGTTAACACGTGATGCATGTGACTCCATGAGCGGAGCTCACGGATCAGGAACTTCAAATCCCGTGATGCAGTGCGCGCTTTACTTCCTGACATGTACAGCAGAGTCTCCGCACACAAACGTCAGTAAATCATTGTGTGTTATTTAGTTTTCATAATGAGAGGAACACACGTTGTATTTACTTTTAAACACCAATGAAACCTGTTTATAAGGTAAGGAGCGGGTAAATTTACTCACTATCTTTTCTGATGTTCGCCTGCTGTCATGCTAATGGTACATGCTAATTATATAAACGGTTTCCAAATAAAATCAACAGACCTGAAATAATCATCGTAGAAATGCCCCTGATCGTATAAACAGTGCAAGTCTGTGAGATTCACATGACAGTGAAGAAAGAAATAATGAAATTGTCAATGAATCTGTCCGTGTGTTATTTTGCGCGGCCATCGTGAGCTCGCGCTGTCACTAAAAGCCTTTGACAACGGAAAAAATTGAGACTTCATTTTGAAAATAATAGAGAATAAAGATCATCGAGGGGTGATAACCAAAATTAATCCGTTCAGACCTTTTATGAAAGAGTTTAAAGCGCCAGAGTTGACATCACGGATATCACGTGAGTGACATTCGCTGGTTGACACATCACACATCAGATGACACACACACACATCAGATGACACACACACACATACATACATGCATACATATATATATATATATACATACGTGCATATACATATATACGTATTCACACACACACACGTGGAATTTATAAATATGACGTAAATGTATATATGAAGACATAAAGATGTATGTTTCATAAATGGTCAGTGTTGTTAAGGTTTTAAACTAAATGGGCCTATAATTACTTTGGATATTACTTTGAATCATGTGGTGTGTCCTAATGTACTGATGACATAATTCAGTAAGGAAAGCTGTATTAGTCAGTCAGAACTAAAGGAACTGAACACTGTCAGAGTGTGTACAGAAGTTAATGAAGGGAAGGGCAATTTTTTAGTTTAGTTTTGATGGACATCTCTACCTCTTCTTCCAGGAGTTTGTGCTAAAACTCAGGTGTGCCAAGAACAATGAACCTGCACCAGGTGCTCACAGGAGCTGTCAACCCTGGAGACAACTGCTTCTCTGTCGGTAGAGTAAAGAACCAGCCCTTCACGGTACAGAAACCTCCAGAATAAACTCTGTCCTTTCTCAGAGTAATTAGTAATTCTCTGCTGCATTCTCAACATTTACTTCTGTACATTTGGAAGACACTTTAATACAAAGGTGCCTTTAGAATATATATTTTAGCACTGGGAATCAAACCCATGACCCTGGAGTTACCAGTGCTATTCTAGTTGTGTTTGACATCAGTAGAGGACTAGTTTCTGTGTTTTATCTCAGTGGTTCTGTGTCCTCGGCTGGTTTTTCAGGCGTATGCCTCGGGTTGTGATGTGGTCATCTTGGGCAGTGACTTTGAGAGGATCCAGATTATTCCTGGAGCCAAACATGGTAACATTCAGGTGGGCTGTGTGGACTGCTCGCTGCAGGAGGGACAGGTAATACACGCTGGATGACATCATTTCCACATCTCACCCAGTGCTAATAATCTGTGTTGATGTGAGAACAAAACCAAGCAGTTTCTGTCACTTCTCATGTGATAGTGATGTTCAGATCTGATCTCTGCTTTGTAATAGACATTGTGTTATTTTAATCATCTGTTCAACTGTCTAAAATGATCATTATGTTATCATGTATAATACATGATTCATACATTTTTGGTGATAATAATGTATGATTAATTAGTGAAGGCCTGTGTCTTTGTACATTGTGTCTGTGTTGAACTAAAATCATGGTGGATTTGGATCTGTTTCGTGAAACAGAACAGATCTCTTTATGTTCTTTCCGGCTTAAACACATGAGTTAAACCTTTGAAACAGTCACATTTGTAAGGCCTGCAGTATGCTTGAAATGACAACTTATAATAAACATTTAAATGTATATGCCTATTGCAAATGATGGTCTAAACTTTGTCTTATCCTGAAATGTTTTGAAATGCTCACACACTTCTCTGATTATTATTATTATAATATATTATATCTGATAATAACGATTATTGTTATTTAAATTATTATAATTATTATTATCTCTTTTGTTTTTACACCAACAGATTGCAGCATCTTACGGAAGCATTATTTGTGTCTTTGAGGCCGTACAGATCAGTCCACGAGATAAAGCACAAGTAAGTTTCTAACATGGATGAAACATGTTTGTTTAAACTGTTCTGTTCTAGTGATGTCATTGACTGCTGTTTGTTGTTGATTGTTCAGAAATTGAACTTCCACTGGCAGAAAAGTGCTCAGTTTGTTTTGCAATCTTCCGCAAACATTCTGTCCTGGCATCCAACAGGTAAACCAGCACCTGTGTTATTTTACCCTGTTAAACCTACTGTCAGAGGTAAACACCTTACCTTTCTCTTCTGCGGGGGTTTACAGGTAACTGTCTGTTGACCGGCACTGCCCATCTCCAGCTGTGGTGTAACATTGGTGGAATTACAGATTTTGAGGAGGAGCGAAAGACCACAGCCCCTGATCCCCTGTGTTCATGGAGATGCATATGGCAATGCAAGTCAGTATATGACCATAAAAACAACAGCCCGTCTCTAGCTGCATGTCAGAGCGCTCCAGTAAATCTCTCTCATCCTCTCTGGAATATTACAGGACAGCCGCTCCGATTCACTTCATCAAGTTCTCCCCAGATGGAGAGTTTTTTGCGACGGCCGGACAGGACGACTGTTTGGTAAAAGTGTGGTACAGCACCAGCAAATGGCAGGCAGATGTCACTAAACTGTTTACCTCCGTTGACCTGAACTCTGGGGCAGAGATCAACTTCTCCTTCATTTACCTAGCCCACCCTCGCTCAGTGACTGGCTTCTCCTGGAGGAAGACCAGCAAGTACATGCCCAGGTGAGATAATGACAATGTATTCCTCAACCTTGAGGTGTTTACACAGCATTGTGTTTGTTCTTGAGGTGTTCAAACAGCATTGTGTTTGTTCTTGAGGTGTTTACACA
>JAZGTJ010006818.1:0-24100 GCA_036877575.1 Botia almorhae
CATAAGCGCATAATATAAAAGACAAGATGCAAAGGCACATCAGGAACTGCCTCGGTGATTGCATAAAAATATACAAAACTTGTAAGACGCCTAAAAGAACTCAGTAGAAGCGTTTCTACACCCATTCTAAAATATTAAATACATTTTCATTAGATGGTATTCTTTTCCTTTCCTTAGGTCCTTGTTCCTCCAATAGGATCTTATTTTGATTGAACTGGGACCAGGAAAGGAAATGTTTCAGGATTCCTATTTGGCTCCAGTCCAGAGAACATTCCTCAGGCTTTCTGTAATGTTTGGCCAATCATTTCACCAAATCTGTGAACAAATCCACTCTAGTTAGCCGCTTAATCTCATGATTCCTGAAAAGACAAGTACTGCAACTGCTATAAATTGATGTTTAAAAAAATAAATGTATAAATTAAAAAACCTTTTATAAACATTACAAATGGATTCACTATTCAGTCTGCAATTACATTCATGCTCTTGGCACATGCCATTGGTATGTGCCTTATCGAAGTGACTAGTGAAAAATGCTTGTAAATACAAGAAACAGCAGTCAGTAATGCAACACAAATTAATCTAGGCCTTTGTTGCCAGACATATTCTTGTGCTAACTAAATTAAAACCCATCAGAATCAGAATGCAGTCAGAATGACTAGATGTTGGAACATTAAATAAAATACAGTGCTATCAAATTATTTAATTTTAGGATGAGATAAAATAATGTTTTGTTATGTCTTGGTTAGAACTTTTATGTTACTTTATCCTCCTTGGAAAGAGCAACAAAAAGTGCACAAGGTCCAGAATGAAGATTAAGCACACAAGGTCCCGAATTAAGTTAAAGGGGCATGACAGACCATTTTAGACCTGAAATGTCTCAGAGTATGGACGACAAACTCATGGCTTTAGCATCATGTTACTGGCACTCTCACATGGAGCGTTACATCGGCGAGATGCCCGGGATGTTTGGCAGCCCTGCTCGGCGTGTGTTTTCCGCATAAGAAGGGTGTTATTTTTGTCAGTTGAGTAAGGTGCTTCTGCAAAGCTCAGAAATGTGGTGGATCTATATTCAGATCAATGGAATCTTCCTTTCTTATGAAGTATTTTTGAGTAAAAATGGCTCATTATCCTTTTTGTTAAAGTATAGCACTGTTATGTCAAAAGATTCTACTAGTTCAGGACACTATAGTAGTTCAGTAACTTTATAACTTGGATGGTCCACCACGAGTAAACCTGGGGTCAATGTTTTGCATAACAGCACACTAATAGTATTCCATAGACTGCATCTTGTGGGATTTAAACCTACATGCTTACAACGGTCTAGATCTGTAACCATTAAGCCATCACAAAATCAAAATCTCACTCAATGCATTGACTTTCTCAATGAACCAAGTGGAAGATTTCATTTACATTTGGCAGATGCTTTTATCCAAAGTGACTTAAAGTTCATTCAAGTTATACATTGTGTCAGTGCGTGTGCTCCCTGGGAATCAAACCACAACCTTTGCATCTCTAGAGAAATGCTCTACCAGCTGGTCTACAGGAACACCAGTTTCCCACACAAGTCTTAAAACTTTAAACTTTAATTTGAGCTATACCTCTCTGCATATTGAAATATATTGAAAATCCACAAAAGTTCTGCTGTACAAAGCCATTGTATCATTACATTAGATACATTAACTGTTGTCAAAGACAAAGACATTACATCAAAAACTAACATTAAATAAATCAAAGCTTTCTATATGGCAAAGACATAAAAATATGTGAACAAGCATGTGGTTGGTTTGGTTATGTATTACACAAGATACAATACAAACCAACCCAGAGGTTATACAAGAATGAAATTGCTTATTTTATGACAGGTTTGAAACATCTATAACCCTGAGGCAAAAAAGCGCAATGTGTCCAAATTTTGGAAAGTATGTAGCTTTGAATTATGGATCCATAAATTCCTTCTCTGGAATTGTTAGGTGTAATTATAATTGATGAGCTCTGTCATTCTTCTTTTGCACCTTTTTTGTCCTGTTTTCAGAACTGTCAGAAATGTCTCTATATCTCTCCTAATCTTTGTTCTCAGAACTGTCAGAAATGTCTCTATATCTCTCCTAATCTTTGTTCTTGCTGTCTTCCCGTTTGTTCTTTGGTTCTAGGATACAGACAGTTCTGGCAGTTGCAGAAAATAAGATCATTATTATTATTTAATGATACAACTAATGTAACCTGATGTGTAACCATTGATCTACAGTTTACAAAAAACATAACATAAAAACACTTTATATATTCTCATCAGAAGAATAATTGATCATTTAGAATAGACATGAAAGACAAACCTTGTTGCCCGGCAACAAAACCAAAGTTTTTCTATCAGAACGTTCTAGATTCTTGCACTGGAGCTCATGTGGGAAGCAGCCTGCTGTGGAAAGACAAATTATATAAACTTCCTACAAAACAGCAAAGCACGTAAATATCCACCAATCACTGCCAACATTCCTTACAATGGGAATATCATGTACTTATGTTCTGTGGTATTGTAGTAGTGTGTAGTAGTAAGACCTGTTGGGTGGCCAGTTAAAAAGCCATTTTTTAACATTCTCTCTGCTTGTCACTCTCAACCATGAGACATGAGCACATGCACTAAGTGACACTAAGTGTCTCTCCTCACCTGTCAGTGTGTGACCAGGATTGAGGTCTTGTGAAACAACATAGAGAACATTCCTGTCTAGCATGCATTACATAGCAGTGCCGGGATCTTATCTGGGTTAACCTGGTATGCTGTTACTGGGAAAAATCATGACGTGAGTAAATACAACAGTATCTGTGAATAAACATGTCTCGGTAGAAATTCAAGAGAGGTTCCTGACAAACATGAAAACATTTTAAAACTGTGTGCTATTTCATCAGCTATTTTATACACACCCACATAGACGTAATCAGCAAATATAGGTTAGACAGATACTTTACGGTGACTAATTCATATTAGAAATGCTGCTAAAGACATAGATGCTTTCGATCGGTTGCCAGGTAATATAAACAGTTCATCTCGCTGTCATTTCCCAAGCATGTCTGACCTACCTGTGAAACTCTTGATGCAAGATGATGGATGTTCTACACAATAGCACAATAACACAGGTCATAATTATCTTTAAAATAAAGGCACAGTAATAGAGATAAGAAGCTTGTCTTTGTTCTACCTTTCATAAGGTCAGTATCGGGTAAGCAAATTTAGCTTTATTACCTTTATTGAATTGCGATTACAAATACATGTTAATTGAAAAGCAATTAGGAACAGACATATCCCATGTTTTTAAAAAAAATGCTTTCTATTTATTTATGTTTCATTTTATTGTGGTTATGGCATTTTTACATTATTTAATTGTTAATGGAGTTATAAAGAAGTAATTGAGATGAGTTTCATCATGTCATTATTAAGTCATTCTAATTATTCCTTTAAGGACAGCTGGTTCCTACCTCACCCTTATACACATTATTATGACTTAAACGATAGCTACTCTAAACTGAACATTGCATAAAAAGTCATAATCCACCTCAAACCTGCTGGACATCTGATCCTCATGACGGGATAATGATACTTTTGCCACTTCCTGTTGCTCCACCTTTAGCACTCACCTTTCGGATAGAAGATAAGAGAGATCACATTGTCCTGACTCAGGATCACCACACCCACACATTTGCTAAAGCCCTTTTGTGGTGACAAGTTTGTGTCTAAAGTGGTTAATTGGCTTGACAATTAACAATATTTTATTGTATTTTATTGTATACAAACAGTATTTTATTCCTAATCTATTTGATTTCTAATATTGATCTGCATTTTCTCAATTGTTATTGTTATACTGTATATACATTATAACTGTTTGGCACTTTATTGCATGTGGTTGCTAAATAGTAAAGTACAGAAAGGACATGTTTTCTAGTCACAAAATATTATAATTAAAAACATATTTCTTCTGACTACTAACAGAGCTATATAACTTGAATTATCATATAAATAAAAAGGCAAACAAATGCGGGCACAATCCATAAATTCCATTACTGTTTTATCACTTTTGGCACTTAATAATAGTTTTAAAAGTATTCATAACACAATAGTGTATTTTTAGTACAGAATAGTGTTATTTTAGTACAGAAGGGTGTATTGTATCTCAGAGCTACAATGTTGGTGGTAATGTCAGAAATTAATCTCTATCGCGACTGTGAGCAACCGCCAGCCTTTGCACATCTGTAAAACAAAATAAATGCATTTTCTCTGCCTAACTAACAATGTTTTAAGTGGTACTTCAGACCACCTTCCATAACGACATGAGGGCTATTTATGCCACATAATACCCTTTTACAGGTAAGGAAAAAGAGTTGATTTTATCACCTTATGAAAAACTGAAATAATTTTTCAAATCCAGCTTGTCTCAAATTTTATGAGTATAAGTTGCTGTATAAGTTGGTAAATTACCAATAATTAGATTGCCTTGTCATTGCACAAAATGAAATTATAAAACAGGGAAATTTTGCAGTGCAGGTGTTTAGAAAAGTACTGTTGTGGTTTCTGTTGCTGTTTTGGGAGAAAATAAAAATTAAAAGCACATTTTACCCCAACGGCATTTTGTTCTGTTTTATCCTACATTTATAAGTCATCACATTATTAAACAGTCACCAAAGGTATTAAGCAAAAAGAAAGTATTTGCCATCATAAAACAAACCTAAAATTAGAAGACCATAACCATTTTTGGAAAGGAAAAGGGAAAGTTGTGGGGGAAATTCATTCCATGCACACTGTGAGCCGGAAGTTTTGGAATCTCAGTGGGTCTCCATGGACACTGATGGAAAACAAAACATTTGATTTGAATTATTTTCTAGGTATGTGTTACCAAGATCCAGGATCAAGAACATGTTACTAAGATCTGTGGACCATGAGGCCAAACACCAATGACGTGCTTTCCATCTGCAATGACAGTTTATATGATTAATGTGGGCATCACTGGAAAAACATTGATGGAAGCAATGTGCATGAGGTGTATACTGTTTAACCATGTTTAATTTCAATTGACCTGTGAGTCAGCCTTCAAAATTCCCCATGACAACCGCCATTGCAAGAGTATTGCACTACATGTTCGTCTGAAGAAACAGATTTGCTGGGCATAGCTGGTAGCGACTTCCTATTGTGAACAGACGTCTTCAACAAGGTCGGCTGTACATTTTCAAACTGCAGATGTTTCTGGAATGCAGACTCGGTCCCTGATGGTTTCGAAATTTGGGGAGCTTGGGAATCCTGAAATAAGCCAAGAAGTACATTCCCAACAGAACAGTGTAAGAACTTGCATATGTTGAGGCTTTAAGTCCACACACTAGACCTCTTACCTACACAAACAACACAAATGAAAACAACTGTAAGATTGAGACAAACAATTGGTGCAAATTGGTGCAATTGATGAAAGAAAAGTGTAATCCAACGAATTAACCATAAACCACAGCAATGGCTATTGTAAATGGGAAGCTTATTTTTGGTGGTACAATGTGGTGACTGCTAACACACAGGGGCATTGATTGACCTTGAAGTGTACTAGAGCAGCCTGACGAGAGAGACATTCCAGCGGGTACATTTCCCCTGTCTGCACAACTTTAGCTGAGAAAAGTCACACTGATCTGCCATAAGCAAAGCCATCAGCCAGGTACCTCACAAAGCATTTATGGAATGCCAGCTTACACCTACTGAAGGAGGCAAAATATTTATCCTGAAAACAAACCCAGTGAAAACATACGCAATCATTGCTCTTTCTACCAGACGTTTCCGACACCGTTGGGTGTTCCACAGCTTTTACGCAAACGCGCTTTTTATGCAAAAGCTCAGCAGTAATAATTTTACTCAGGATGTACAAAAAAATACAAAAAATATTTTTTTTTTAAAGTGGATCGTCATACAAATGAATACTACAATCTTACATGAATTTATAGTGATTGATAAGTGGAATACCAATACCAAAAAGGTTGCTTTCACACAGTAAATCATTCGCCTGAATTATTTAGAAAACGATTCCAAAAATGCGGCTGATGACCAGAACTTGGGAGTCAAAGTTTTTAGGAGATTAATATCGCTGCAGATGAGGGAGGACATATGAAACTCTGCGGGACACAGTTAGGGCATTAATCATATACAGGAGTTTTGGTTTTTTGGCTCATTCAAATTATAACACGAGTCTGAAGGAAAAATGATAACAGCATTAAAGCTCTACTTATCTCACTTGTCAGAGATTTCCCTACCTCCACATTTGGAATGGAATGCTTTAACACATTTTGCTCTACCAGGGGGTAAATTCCAGTTATGACTTGATGTTGAGCTATAAACCTTTGAATCATTTTGGTCTGAAGCGTTCCAAAGTGTTGAGACCCTGTCTGGTCAGTTTTAATTAGCCTACAATGTTTAAAAGTGTTCCTGTGTCATATAGTGCTAGAAGTGCCAAGGCCCTGAGTTTAATAATAAATTTTTTAATAAAATGTATATTTGCAATTGCCAAATGCATGAATGTAAAATCCAAGAATTGAAAATAAGAAAGTTTTTTAACGTTTTTCTACAAAAGTGAAAAAAAACAGTTATTATGTACATAACTTGTCAGTGTTCAAAACTGTCTCCCTACCTTAACCAGATTGGCAACTTTAAGTTTATAATATGGATTCATAATTTTGAAGTGCCATGTTCGATTTTGTGAGAAATGTCAGTTTTGGCTTATGTTATCTAAATTGAAAGAAGATACAGCTACTAAATCACATGTGTTGGTGCTGGAATTGTTGAGTGCTTGTAGCTTGTTCTTATAACAGTTGTTTAAAATGTTAACTTATCATCCACAGCAAGAAAATAACTGCATGCAACTTGCAATTTTATGTTTCAAGCAGTGATAGCGATAGGAGGACAAAAGTTACAGACTGCAAAAAAAAAAAATCTCTAAAAAGTGTTTGTCGCCATTTGTACTGCTACTGATCTGATCACGGATGCTGATTGGTCAGTCGCTGTGGTTTATTGTTTTCTTATTGGTTTAGTCTACATAGTAAATTAGTGTTTTCCTCTGTTGTATAATTTGTGTCGGTCACAAACAGAACTTTCTTTTTTTGCGGGACTAAGCTGCAGTGTGGCTTCTGTTAATTGAGGCTGCTTGCCAACAGTGAAGCAGGTGGTAGTATTGTTTCACTGTGGTGAATAAGGCCCCTTTCTAAAAGATGCCATTTATGCCAATGAAAGGACTCGGATAAGAGCAGTACAGACTTGTACTCGAGGAGCATCTCAGAAGGCCATACCACACAGACCTTCCCTAAATGCGTCCGTCTTTTACATTTGCCGTGACACAAAACTAAACACCAACACATTGTCTGTAAAGATATATATTAAGGTTTTATTCAAATTACAGAAATGTTAATGACATACAAAACATTCCCCATTCTTGAAGTTCACAGCAACATTCAAATATGGGTCAACCAGTTTGAACTGCATATGTACATTTCACGTCGCTTCTGCTCATTTTCTTATTACATAACTTAATTGCAATGCAAATCTTTGGCATTAAGTTTGCATCACTAAATACCACAAAGTAAAATAATATACAAAATATATTAAATTCTCTCGTTTCAAAACAGCCCTTTTGTAAACGGTACAAGTAGTGAACAAAAAAGCATGACTTCACTACAAAACTTTGACCAGCAAATGCTTTGTATCAGAGTCAACAGGAAAATTAAAGTAGCATTTTAATGTCAGCGAGGAAAGGTTAAATTAACATGGTACAATACTTATTACCCACATAAATAAGACTGATCACTTATAAACCTTGCTTACCACAACAAGCTGGTACAAAGTAGCTAGTTTATGCCATTATTTCACGAATTGAACAAGTTTAGTCTAGTGTTTTAGACAGGCAGAACAACAGAAATGTTGAAAACCTCTCAGAAAAACGCTAGGCTAATCACAGTTGCTAGACAGGAAACCACAGGCAAACATGGGTGTTTGTATCTACTTTTCCATTTAGATGATTATGGTAGAACCAGCTACCACAGCACTACATAAATACACAGATCCAAAAAAAGAGTGTGGTAGTCTAAATGCCAATCGTTTTGAACAAGGCCAAGGGTCAGACTGTAGATAGCCTTTTTTCCTTTAAGCAGGGACATTCCACCATGGAGGAATGTGGAAAGATTAGCTCCAGCTCGTCTGTGAGCGAGCGGTATGCTTAATGGTTGCCGTTTGGGACACAAAATAATAATAACATGGCATCTGAAACATCACCCTCCTAGGGATAACACTTTCCCAAAGTGTTACTAGAAGATGAGATACACGCACCCCTCCACTGTCTACAAAAGGAGGCTTCCCATTCCACTACCTAAATTAGGAAGCAAGAAGCGTCCACTGCCAGTCAATTATAATAAGAAGGCCAACTGTAATGATAATGTAGTCAAAGGGAGTGGTGTTGCCCATATGGCATTTACCCAACTTTTCTGGTCAATTGTCTAATCCTATGTCTAGCAGCTGCAGTTGGCTTCCCACAATCCAAACTATTGTTTTCTATATATTTATGGATTAAGCTGTTATAATGGCATATCTACTATACATGGAACATGTAAAGTTAGAGATATATTTGTCTGCGTTTTTAACTAGGAATGTGGGCTATAGTCTTACATGGGTTGGTTTACTTAGCTGGTTAAAAAAAACTTGCTCATTTAAGAAAAGCCATTAAATAAAGAAAGCAATAAAAATATCACAATAGTGGGATAGTTTGTCTCTTTCCTATTTTGCCACGCTTACAACACTCTTCAAACTAAACATCACACAGTCAGCAGCAATAATCATAAATAAATTGCATAAAAAAGGTGTTTATATGCACTTATAAGGTCTCAATGTAGCTTGTTAGAGCTCTGTGGAGGACTCCAAGTACCTCAAATTCAGACATATGTACATCTCACAGTTCAGCTGGTTGAGAATCACCAGTTGAAATGAAACACTGTCATTATTACGTGTTGACAAACGATCAAGGGAGCTCAGCTCTCCTTCAATAAGGACCAGTTGGACCTCTGGCTTCCTGATGCAAAAGCTGACTGGCTCCATCGGTGACCACTCTCTCAAAGCATGCCCAGCTTCTTCTGACATGGTTTGTGGTTTGTCCCTCAGACAGAAAGTCAAGCAGAATCTTCTGTGTGTGTGTATAAGCAGCAGACAGCATCAAGCTGAACATTGTTCATCTCAGATCTCCACACTGTTTAGATGAGAATCTCTACCATGTCATTTTCAACACTGCTGCTGATCTGGGTTGTGTTGAGAAGTGCCAGAGATGTCTCTGATTTCAAATCTGTAATGAAATACAAGACTTTAGTTTTGTCGTCTAATGCCTAGTTGGACAACAAAGTGGCAAATTTGACAAACACTTTGACTGTGTTGTGGTTTAAGTTCACTTCAAAAAGCTCCGCTTTGACACAGTGCTCTGGTTACACTTTAACCACTCTGGTTCAAAAGGGCAAGAATGCACCATCATTGAGAACTTCTAACCACTATGCATTGTCTTTGTCATCTGATACAGATCATATGAATTAACAACAGACATCATTAGGTTTGCAACACCATACTTTAATGACCATCTTCAAACAAATTGAAAGTGATGGGAATTGTGGGTGTGGAAATAAATCAGGTTTAAAGGGCTACACACCAGAGCTGGGAGCTTTTGAAGGTTCTGGGGCAGAAGTAGTGGCAGCAGGTTTAGCTGTAGGGCTGGTTTCAGCTACTGATGTATCGCACTGGGTGCTGCTGTCCCGACATTGGGCTTTGGTGAGTGGATGGGGTAACGGGGGCAATAACGCGGCTGCTGTCTGGTCATCGGAGAGGCTCTTCCCTGAAAACACATACGGATAAGGAAGCACTTTAATTACTGGTTCCAGCATAGGCATGCCAGTGCACAAACATTTGCCATGCTGTAAACACCCTTTACTATTCTGGAAGATCTATTCTGGAGAACAGGGAGACCAAAATGCATTCCATTTCACAAGATGTCAACTATTTTGGGAACACCGACTGACAAATTCTTCCTTGGCGACATTACGTTGCCTCCAAGTAAAGAAGCTGCCAGTTGTCAGCTAAAAGTATACATAATTTTTGGCTCAGCCATTTCAGAGGCGCACCCTATTGGCCAACAGCAATGTTCCACCATGCTCACCTTTAGTTCTGGTTGTGGTAGTACTGGCAACCATGTTGATGGAGGGGACAGACTGAGCTGGACGTAAGCCTTGTGGATCAGATCGGCCTTGATCTCGTCGGGAGCGCTGTTGCAGGACTTTTATAACGGCGTCTTTCTCCAAAAGCTGAGCATAAAGTGCCCTAATCCTGGTTAAAATACAAAGACTACTTTGAGATACAGCACATAGACACTATTAAGAAAGTTCCTAAACACATAATTTTGCTAACAAATTTCACCTACATTTGTTGTCATCTATGCTACTGACAGACAGTAGCTATAAATTGCTATAGCTGCATTTGGAACAGGGTAGGTGGTCATTAACTGTTAGAGCATCTTTGACAACAAACCACCAGCTAATCACCAGCTAATCACCAGCTACTGTGTTCTGTAACATTTTGGAACATAGATTTTTCAGAAAGGGACTAAAAGTGACATACCTGTTTTCCATTTCTTGATGCCTGTGGTTGGGGGATGGCAGGTCATCATTGAAGCTGCTATTGGGTGAGTGGCGAGGCGAGTGGTTAATGATGGTTGTATCCCTGTAGAAAAATACAAAAAAAGTTACACAATAGGCAGACACTAAATCTAATTATTTTTCTGTTTTCTATCAGTCTTTTAAGGCATTTGTCTTCGATTTCTGCGTTTACTCACCTTTGAGCTGCTGCTGTAGCTGCTGCATCCATGGCAAATTGACGCATTGTGCTCTCCTCAAGATACTTCTGTTCCCAGCGGGTGATGTCAGCTTCCAGGGCCAGAACTTGTTCCTCTTTCTCCCTCAGCTGTTGTTGCAGACAAGACATGCTTAGGTCTGAGAAGGATCCAGGGATCATTTGCCGACCTTGAGACTGCCACTAAAATAGAAAGAACATTGTTAAGGAATTTGCTTTTCAATCCAAAAAGATGACTTCCTCACACTGGGACATGCAATGAGACCGTCCAGGTTGATGCAGCAACGTCTGTTTTTTACCTGCTGAGCTCTCAGATTTTTTAACTCCTGTTCCAATCTGGTCCGTAGCCTTAGCTCCAGTGCTTCCCTCTTCTCACACGCTGCCTGCAACTGAGCCAGGGCGTTCTGCATCCTCTCCACTTTTTCGACGTAAGCTCTCTTCCTGCGAAGCTCTTCCTCCAGCTGACGATTCCGTGTCTGAGCAGAAATAAGCGCCTGCTCCAGGGCTTCTCTGCGCCTCTTCCACTCCTCTCCCGAGCCCAGCAAATGCTGCACTTCCTTTTCCAGACGTTCCCGCTCTCGCTGGTGATCCTCATCTATAGAGAAACAAAAACAACAGACATTGTCAGAACATAAGGTTGTAAACTTTTACCATCAACCATCCAAACCCAAATGTTCCCAATACAGGTATACACTACATAGTATGTGCAAATATTGCCCAATCATACTTTCTTTGGAATTTTGTCCTTGGGCACAATGAATGCTGTTCATCATGCATTGTTGTTAAGCAGGACACAAATCGAATAGCCCTCCTCTAGGTCTGGGGTGTGTCCAAAGCATCATCTAAACTGCAGTCTCATTCTAACCGATTCTCAGGGGATAAGCTTCCCCAAAAGAGTCTGGAACAAAAGAAGGTTGCTTGATTTACACACGTCTGTCTGGCTTGTAGGGGCGTTGCTGAGTATCCCCATGTCCTTTGACCTATACTGCAGACTGCTTCAGAATTCCCAGATTACAAAAGCAATTTACTGAATTCCCACATGGGATGCTGAATTCCACAAACTCACACAACCCTTTAAGATCACTTAGCACACTGAAAAGGAGCACACTGAACCACATCTCCCATGTTTTTGGGTCACTTTGAATACCTTTGGAGATGCAACACAAATTACACAGCAAGTAGTCTTCCAGCCTATTTCTACTCTATGCTCTGATTATACAACTCAAAATAAATGCCTTTGGATGGAATGCAGACATTCTCTAATCCACTTATGCAAACAGGCACGTCTTTGTACCAAGTGGATCTGTGGAATGCCTCTGAGCCAGGCAGTAAACAAATAAAACAAATACTGCCACAAGGTCATAAAGCCTAATGTGAACAGACACATCGTTGTAAGCCTTTAGACATGATGAATTTTTACTAGACTATGCTTTAGTGGAACTGTGTTGGCTCTACAAGATTATATGACTTTGCTGTTGCAAAACATCTAAATGTTCAATTGTGTTGTTTGCACAAAACGTAAACATGGTCCTTTTCATACACATTTTTGCTGAACCATTTTGGGGGTGTAGAAATGTGATTATACAAAAAATGGATCACTGCAGAATTCCATTCTCATGGAGGAATTAAAATTCCATAAGGGTCAAATCAAACACTAAACAACAACAAACTCCTCCAAGATATTAACAATCCCTATTAGGATTGGCAAAAATGAGTCCAGTTTACCCTAACTCGGTTTTAAATTCTTTAGCATTAATATGCCCAAAAATGGGAACCCTGGGGGCCAGGTCGTCTCTGAATCTGGCAAAGGTCTTGTAGGGCATCAGAAGAGGGTGCTTAAGACCTTAGGACTGAAATAAGGGATGGGGGAGGGAGGCATACCAGGAAGATGGAATATCCCAAAATACCTGAAAATATTCCAGGAATCCAGGTCATGTTTGCTTATAGTGTTAATAATGGTTGGTGGTCAAATTCCAAAAGCAACTATATGAGGTAGGAATGAAGAATATAGAACCAACAGCTACAAGAACACTGCAACAGTTCTACTTAAGTCCCTTGTTATGCTAATGGACTATGTTAGCTAAGCAAGCAATATATCAAAACAAACACTTTCTCTGGAATCACAGCAATGATAAACACATAATGCACTGTTGTCAGAGGAATGTATTTTTATGCCTACAACATAAACATAAAAATCCAAATGGGAACAGCTGGGATTTTTTGCATGGTTGAATGCACATTACGAGAGAGAATTAACAGAGAACCAAAGGGGACTTCTTACTTTGCTCAACCAGTCTGGCAAAGGCATGCCGACTCTTGTCTTCAACTTCCATGGCTGCTGTTTGTTTGTTGGCCGTTTCCAGGCGGTCTAATGTGGGAGTTGACAATTAGTATTTATTGCCTCATAACCGAAACATGTAGCTTATGTTTTCAAACTTAAAGACAATTACTAAAGCATGTGAAACATCTACTAGCAGACTTACCCCTGAGATCTCTATTGAAGTCATGAAGCCGCTTGATCTCGCTTTCTAGCTTGTTCCTCATGGTTTTCTCAAGAGCTTCTCTTTTTGCAGAGCCCTTCATGAGAGTCTCATAGGCCTCCGATACCCTCTGAATCTCTTGTTCCAGCTGAAAGAGAGGAAAAGAGCATCTTAATATCCACAGTTTCCCAATGTAACTCCAGTGACTATCGGAACAATCTTTGGAGATAAAAAGTATAGCTTATTTCTTACACCTAAACCCTAAGAGACTCTTAGAAAAAATACTAATAAAAAGTAAAAAAGACGGAAAGGGGAGGAATGTGCTTGGCTGAGCTTTTCGCTGTGCTTGCCCACAAGTGAATCACTCTTTCATAGCTCTTCAGCGACTGGGAACTGATTCAACATTCCAGAAAGAACACTTATGAGTCCCAGGTGTCTACGCATTCATCTTCCTACAGGGCGGGATGCCAGAGGAAAGCGCGGGGAACAAAGGAACCATACGTGTTGAAAGCATATCATTCACAGAGACATAACAGTACTCTGCACTACATGCACCTGTATGTCATTTGTGATATTAAAAAGGAGTCATTAAAAACACAATTTCCCCCATTAAATAACGGAATAACAGATGTTTCAAAGCATCACTAAAGAATGCACATGGTTCAAACTACATCTATTATGAACTTCATTTGTTGGTGATTTCAAAGGCAGTAACATGGGTGTCATGTAGGGTTCTATACAAGAGTGAAAGTAAAAGGGGCAATTCATTGGGGAAATCCACAGCTGTAGGGTCTATCTATCTATCTATCTATCTATCTATTTATATGAAGTTGGCATGATCTTTCTAATCTTCTGTTCTAAGATGAGCTTCTTTCAAGTAAACAGATCCTTAGAAATAAATATTATTTACGCATTCTAACAGAAATTCAACCAGTCTTACGCCACTAAACGTCATATTCAATGAGAAACAAAGAAGAATGTGTGTGTTAAAGCTTAATTAACCCATTAAACAATTGGAAAACATATGCCAAGATAAGACAGTTTCAGTTTCTCATTCCTTGTAATATCATGAACTTTCGGTATTTCAATAATGGCATTATCACATTACAGAAAAATGCTTGGCGTAACAGGCATGGGTAAATATCGGTGCTTTTTCCAGATACTAAATATGTTACTAAAAACATTAACTCAGTTGCTAGGAATAGGTTGCTTTTCAAATGTAATCAAAATCTTTGTGACCCTCTTTCCTGCGCACATTACCACACGGAAAAAGAATGAAGCTGCTAGAAGACACCAGCACACAATCATTTCCTGTCTCCACACCCTTTTTATTGTGATTATAATCAAGGGTTACAGTTGCCTCCTAAGTGTGGGGCCATAAGAAATATCACAGTTTAGGAAGTTTACATAAAACTTCAAGGAACAAAGAGTCTCCTCTTACCTTCTGCAGCCTTGCTGCCTTCTCGCTGTAGCTTTCAACTTCTCCTTTCAGTCTCTCATTCTCCTTAATCAGCTGCTCCATTTGGAAATTATTCATGGAGATGCTGTATCCTCCAACAATGACATCCTGGCCAGCAGGGGTCATCGTGTGCAGGCCGTTATGGTGGGGCACTTGTGACTGGGTTGTAAATAACCTGAATGAAATAGAGATGCAGGAACTGTTAGTTTGTGATAAAGACCAAAGTAACAATATATTTATGTACTATGGTTAAATAAACAGCTGAATATACCTGTGATGTTGCGAATGGAAAGCCGGGGGGGCCTCCTTATAATAGTGTCCGTGTTCTTGTGAATGACTAAGCATATATCCAGGGGACCTCACCATGTAGGGATACTCCGGGGGAGGGCCACGTTGGTCTGGTTCATTCATTGATCTTTCATTGGAAATTGGAACAGGATGATTGTTCGAGAGCTGGGGGTAGCTATGTGATGAGCTCATCAGAGTGTTGTCATAGGCACAATTCCTCTCCAGTGAGAACTGCATGAGGCGTTCGCTTAGTGAGCGAGCATGCTCTCGTTTCATATCCCATATGTCATTGTCCTGCTCAGCCCCTGAATCTACTCCAGGGCTCTCCAGATTGCTTTCCTGTAGTCCCACCTGCCCTCTCTGATAGGCCAGGTACTGCGAGTGAGCCTTTGCCTCCTCATAAGTAGGAAGCTCCTCCGCGTGGAGCTGATAGAGGTGGCAGATGGGACTCTCTAAATGCTGGTAGTCGCCCTGATGCTCTTGGCCCTGAGGCTCCTGCCTGGTGGACAGCTGAGGGGAAAGGGATTCCTCTTGCGTTAGGCTCTCCAGGGATGAACGAGGACTTCCTGAACCTCCGCCACTGCTGCCTCCTCGCAGAGCCTGCTGCTGGATGGCCAACAGAGTGGGATCAGTGGGGTTCCCATACCGGAGCTGCTCTTGAATTAGCCGGTGTAGCACAGTGCCAGATGATTCCTCTGCAGTTCTCATTTTAGTCTATGTTGTGCACAACAGCTATCAATGTCACTCTGTGTTATTAGGGATGCTCTAGTTGGACAGTGTACCTGTTTAAAAAAAAAAGAAAATATTTAAGTCTATTTTGCTACCGCTCCTCTATATTGAAACTACATAAATTAACTGTACATAAATTTAAAAAAAAACTGTAGTCAAATCCCTGCATGATCTACAGAACACACACCAGCAAGTGGTCTCACTCATTCCACATGTCTTTAGGCTCACCAATTTTATCCATAGCAACAACACGTTTACTTAAAATACCACTGGTACCACAGCACCCAGCATGCCTTCTGCATTGCACAAGTTTTAAAAAGAGACCACGGAATTAGAATGATCAAATATTGCTATTTTGCACATAACTATCAAACAATTAAATGATGATATTGCACAATGATAAAAACTTTAAACTAAAGATTGTAAGTTTATCATTTTTAGGTTAGTGAGGAAATAAGGTGAGTGGAAATTGGGAACGACTCATAAACATTCCAAAGTTGCGACATTTATTTCCTGTTGCAAACACTTGTAAATTCCTATCCGGTGTCTCGCCTCTGATTTCCAGAAACAAATTATATAAGAAACAGTGTTACATTTTAACATGGCAAAACGAAGCACGAATGCTATGTAAGGGAGATTACAAATGCTGCACATTCTCTTAGTATAGGCAAATTTTTCTCGAGCATACGAACACAATGTATCTGCCAAAACAAAACACATGTACACGCAACACGATAAACGCGTAGTTTTTGAGTCAAAACTCAGTATAAAAAAATCCAAAGTCACACTACGAACGTACCGTGTTTTAAATAAATGTTAAAACATGATGTATCAACAGTTTGTTCACTAGCAAAAATCCATGTATCAACCAATCCAGGTAAAAAACATTACACGTCCATTTAAAGAGAATCCTTAACCAACTTTTTAAAAGCGCTGTTTAACTTACCAAATCACAGTCGCATCACGGATAAAAGTTGCAGACGGCGTTCTGTACTCGTATATAATTTGATGATATAATCCTTAAGAAATTCGTTGAGTACGGGTTATATTTCCATGCGTATGTTTCTGTTCAGTGCGCGTCTGGAGAGCTTCTCCAGTAAACTGAGAGGAGAAGAGGAGGGGCCCAGCTAATAAATGACCGAGGTTCGATTGTTCACGGCCCCTGGAATGCATGGAATGCGAAGGCTGCGAGTCCCTCGGGGATCAAAAACAGTTCCGCTTGTCCCTCGCCCCGCCCCCTCTCCAAGAGCGCTGGAGAACGGACTGCGCTACTGAAGGGGGGCGGGCGAGCGACGAGCGGAACCGCATTCATTCGCCGCTGCTCTCAGCTCGGCGCGCGTTTGTCCTGCTTCTGAGTTAAGGCTGTTTTTATTGTTAACGGTGTGAGGAATGCAGTAAAGATCGGCGCACACTGTGCAGAGATGAAATACCTTTTGTTATTCTGTTTTACTTTCCTTTGAAGTGGCAACGAGGATCTGCAATGAGCATATGTACGCATATAAACAAGACGATACTTTAGTATAAATATTTTTTAAGATACTGATAGTCCCAGTTTTTTAAACGTATTTGCCTGGCTGTGTGTTTAAATCACATGGACTTTATAAATATAAATAATATTGTTACAACTCATATATTTGAAAAAACAAGAACAACAAATATTAAACTAAATATAAAATATTTAAATATCTTCTAAAACAATGGCTTGTGATACAGAAAAAAACAGACCACAATCCATTTGAACAGATTTGAAAGTCTTTGTTTGCTCCAGACTGGTGAATGTTTAACCCATGGCCCGTGCCAGTTAATTGTTGAGTGTGTCTGTGCAGATGATGGGGAGGGGGTGTCTGTATGTGTGTTTGAGGCATGCTGCCAACCAGCTGTCCATGGAGAGCAATCCTTTTCCACCGCTTAATCATGCCTCAAAAAGAAAGGTGTATTGTTCTCTCGCAAGCAGACATAACGGGGAGAGGTCTACCATCTGCTCCTATACCCTATACACCCCTTACACACTTTATACAAACACCCTATTCACAAACACACACATCTGACAGTATCTCTCACACACAAGCGCACACACACACACACTTTTATCCATATGACATATTTATTTTTGGCAGCTCCGATATTTGATAAACAAATATTTACAAGCTCACAAAATCATCCATAACTCTGTACATGACATTTAGACATAATGAGGTTTTAGAATAGAAAGCAATTCTGTATGGTGTAACATGTATATTTGGTGTAGGAGTATATACAGTAGCCTATATGTATAAAGTTTGAATACTTTATTTTAATATTTATGTCATATTGGCAGATGGTTTCCCAGCTATATTTATTTAGTTTAAACAAAGAAATGAATGCATGCTAAGGATTATCATAGGAGGTTTTGGACAAATAAGAGAAGTTGGGGAGAAAACATCAACCGTATTGTACAGCAGGAACAATTGTGTTTCATTTTGGAATTTTTGTTATAAACGGTTTCTGTCGTGTTTTGTTTTAGTTAATAAAACTACAGTTCATTCACTGTCATCTCGCTATATTGTTGAAAGTATTTTATGGATTAATAAAACATTCTAAAAAGTCCAGCCACCTGCGCGTTGAAGACGCACTTAAAAGTTTAAGAGCCTTTAGATTTTGTGCATGGCAGCTGTGTAGAACTCAAGCCTGCACTTGTTAAGAAGACAGTTGGATTCCCTTCATATCACCAGCATAGATCTATATCTACTCTTTTGTCAACAGACAAACTTGCAAAGAATTATAGTGTAGTCAATTTGCATGGCAGTTACAAAAACACCTGATTATGCAAACTTATGTCCACATTTGCCAATAAACCCTTTATAATCAGGGATAGTCTTTCTCTGTGTATGTCAAATTTACAACCAACTCTTAAAATATGTAAATGGCTGCTATTACACACTGTTACTTAATATATAGAATATCACATTTTGTATTCTGATTATCTAGCTAGGTAATGAACATATTGACATTGCTTGTTTTTATATAAGTTTAATGTAAAAAAAAGTAGACAGTCATTTCGTATCGTAATCGCACTGAGGGGGAAAATCTCTCTTAGCATTGAGTCTCTTTGTCTTCTAGAAAGGGAGGAAATGGCTGCATTCCACACATTAACATGTGCGTTGGGGCCAGTGTGGTGGCCATTATGGGTAAGAAAAGGGGGGCGAGGAAGGGCTTTCTACTTAATTAACCATTTCTTTAAAAACAACAAATCTACATGCATGAGCTACTGTATGTACATCAGATTATATAATGGTAGCTCAGTGTGTGTGTGTGTGTTTGTACAGCTTTGGATATACTTGTGAGAGCCAAACATTTGAAAAGGTATTGAAAAAATTATTACAGCTTCCAAGGTTTGTGTGTGTGATTTTAGACTTTAAATGAGTAGTATCGAGATCACTTATGTTTTAATTTGAGTTATAGCTAAAACTATCATACAGATGAACTTAAATTAAAAAGAACAGTAACTTGTTATTTTAATAAACATATTAAGACTGACATAAAGCAAACAGGATGTGACAAAGATTGTGTCAAACATCTGACCTAAAATATAAATTCCATACAAAATGCTTATTTCTTTAAAACAAATATTTAATGTTCAGATAAAGAGTAAATTTAAATACAACAAATAGCAGCTTGACCATGGCCATAGTACACATTTTTTCTACATAAAATTGGAATTAGAAGAATTAGTAACTAACTATGCATCTATGATTCAACAGACATATAGATTGTCTGGGGTCTCTCCCTGGTGTCAGAGTGCAGCTGCTGGGGCAGCGATCTTTATCTCCCTCATCGCCTCCACCATATTTCAACCAGCCCTTTGGCCTTTCATTTGCCTATCCAAATCTATCCTGGCCCGAGGGCCAGTGGTCCACTAATGACGTCAACCCTTTTCAAAATATCCATTCCTCATACAAAGGACAGCTGCTCAAATCTAGAAATTACTGTTGAATATGTGCGGTTGTCTATGACCGTTGTAATATTCACGACAGGTGAGGGCAAGCACACTGGGGGCTTTTGTCTTTGCCTTTAGACAGTAATTACGATCACTGTCCAAATTGACGGTTCCTTCATGTCTACCGGAGTGACAGAGCTTTCACACAGAGATATCATTAATGCTATGACTAAAATGTTCCAAATATTTGTTTGAAAAGGAAACACTTCCCCAGGTATCAAGGTGTGCATTGAGTCTAAAAGTGGGGGTGGAGAATTCTGTCACACACTGGTGACGTCTGCTCGTTTGAGCTCCAAATGTCTCACTGACATTGGTCTTCAAAGGCAGGTCGCAATTTTCTTCTCTGCTTCACAGAACACAATGAAAGCTTTGGTACGTCACACAAAGTCTACACAAAGAACAAAGGACTGGCCTGTGTCTAGAGCAGAGGACAATACAAACCTGACATTTACAAAGAAAACTTCAATAAGGAACAAGAGGTTGTGCTGTATCGTATATATCACTCCTGACTATATTGACAATATACATAGACCTAAGTGTCCAAATCAGCATAAAGGACTGAAAGTGTCTATTTAATAAATAATTTAATAAAGCAAAATTAAAAGATGACATGAATTTAGACTGTATATGTTGAAAAGGAGAATAAACCATAAAGCAGGGTTTTCACTCATAGTGTTACACTGGACCAGAAACTGGGTCTAGAAATTGGGCTGGAAAAAGCCATCAAAACATGCCCTTGTTCCTAGCAGAAGGTCAGACATTCCATGATTGCACTGTTGTGGAAAACTATTCCAATTTTCTATGGACCCAGTTCCTCTGTGACGATAAACAGGACTTGTTTGTACCATAAACACAATCTCTTTAGTGTGGACCTGATTCCAGTTTCAGTTTTTGCTGATAATATTTAGCCCTCACCGTCTGCTATTTAGTAAACATAGGCCCACTTCGATTTCATCCACCTGTAGCTTCATAAGAGTATGTCAATCAGTTGTAGTTTTCTCTAAAGATAAAAGTATATTTGCAGATTATTGTTCCTGTAGCTCAACCGGAAAAGCATTGTGTCAGCAACACAAAGGTTGTGGGTTTAAATCCCAGAAAAACACATACTCAGAAATATATCTTGAATGCTGTATATATCTTGAAAGAGTCAGCTAAATATACTGTATACACCTTTTAAACCTAAAAAGTGAAGGTAAATTGTTGTAGAAATGTTATGTGAACTCAATAACTGATTATATTATGCAAAACTCAATTTGAATAAGACTCTAGGATTTATTTTAACTAATGATTTAAGTTACAGCAATTCATTTAAGCAAGTTAGAAACTGGTTAGTAGGCGGACTTGCTGGTTTCTAATTTCTTTAAAATATGACTTTTGTGTAGCACACAGAGAGCAATTATACAACTTACTATATTTGGAAAATGCAGTAATGCATCTGCTGAAATTAGATTTCCAGTTGATTTTGCTGTTGTTTTATGTAAGCAAAGCCTGAGGAGCTTTGTAGCCATGGCCTACACAGTAGCAGATGCACCTGCCACACAAACGCCATATGGCACGTCTGAGAGGAGAGCATTAAATCCACTCTTCAACACCCCCAACTTCCTTCCAAACATAAATACATACAGAGAAACATGTGAATTTCTTCTCTTACGCTTTCACATTAAAAAATAAGCATTTTATTGACAAAAGCTGTGTAAAATGTCAGCCAGTAAAATTTAAGCTTTGATCTGGATCACAAACAAGCATCGCCTTTATTTAATGATGTGTAATTGCCCAACCCTAGTCAAGCAAACTCTGAACCACTCAAAGCTCAATGCCTTAATGTGTTTACCAAAAGTCACCCCCATTCAGCTCTGAAATGGCTCTCCCCTGGCAGCACCTGTCCCCCCAGAGCAGCTTTATGAATAAGACGTATTCTCTCACTTTCTCTCCGTATTCCACACGGCTATTATGACGAGAGCAGGTGCGAAACAGTCTGGGCTGGATAGCGTTTCAGCTTCACATCAGGAGAGTCTTTCAGTCATCATAAGGGGGGATTGTTACAGAGGTTTTCCACAGTGTGACCCTGCACCATAAATAAACGGTTAAACGGTTTTTGACAAAAGCTTTAGATAAAGAAAATATCTCCAAATGTCCCTGTTCTCCTATACTTAATGTCCCTTGTTCTCCCAAAACTATATAAGTAGGAGGAAACAACATAGTTAAACGATATGTCAAGGACACATAAGCAAGACTGTAAAGAAAGTTTTTTTTAATTAAAATTTTCATTTACTCTGATTGATAAAATAGTGAAGAGAAAATAGAAATGAGGTCTCACTTTATATTAGATGTCTAGTACTACATTGTACTTAAACAAGAAAAACTTAATACAGCGAACCTATTGTGTGCATACATGTTGTTAAATTGTACTTATATTTAAAGTGTCTTCATGTAATTACAGACTTGACTTTATCCCTAACCCTAAACCTACCCAGAACAACAAGCATTTTTTATATGTTATAAATGCTCTCTGTCTATTTTTCAGCTTTTTCAAGCTGCCACACATAACATTTATTTACATTTACATTTATTCATTTAGCAGATGCTTTTATCCAAAGACTTACAATCGACATTTTGTCCTAAACATAAAAGTCTGTAAATGCTTAAATCCAATTGCTGTGCATGCAAAAATCTAAGGAGCATGATTTCCACACAATTTCCATCAGACATATTTACAATATGTTGTATTTTGACATATTCTACATATTTATCATCACTATAAGTGGTGTACAGTAAATACCAGGCACAATAACATAGGTTCAACATTCTGCCATATTAATATTTTGTGACAGAATAGATCACATGCTTGTGTCACGATTAACCAAATATGTCATCATTTTCATCTTCATTTCCCCTATAAACACTACAACACAAAAACAGAAATGATTTTAAAAACTCAGTATAGAGTCTCAAAAAGAACAATTTCTTGATGTGATAAAGGTCAGAAGGGATCAGGTCATGCATACACACAGACACACAGATATATACGCTCTAAGAACAGATGGTTAAAAACCTCCCCCACCATCAAAGTTGTCTCTCTAGGCCATTCTGACTTAACATCAACGGGTTGTCTCATCAGCTATTGAATGAAATGGATGCTTCTAGGCCTGATGCCTAGTGACAAGCCTCGCACACATACAGAAACACACACAGGCCAGGTGGTGTAGGATTGAAGGGAAAGGGCCGGGCTGTATATCTCACTCCTAGCTGCTAAATGGAACCTCACAGTATTGTTGAATCACGACTGTTGTGGCGCCTTCTGTTTCCTTCATTGTCTGTATATGGTACACCTGTGTTCTTCAGATAATCTGGCTTCAAAGGCAGTTTCTTGAAATAATGCTTACCAGGTAAAATATGAAAGATAAATCTGTAGTATTTATTTACACCTGTAAGCATGTTTTCTATGACTGACAAAAGTGTCTGCGAAAGGTTAGATAATCAATAGATAGTCTTTGTGTGCGCTTGTCTTTTGATGCGAAACCATGGTGAGAGATGCATGGTTTTTTATTGTGGTGTCTTCAATTTCTGATTTACTCCACCTAGATCATGTACAAACATGAGTTGGGGCTGGTGAGTTATTTCGATTACAAGTCATATACACATAGATTTTCCTATCCAAGAGGGTGATTCTTTTGGACAGAATATGATTTTAGCATGAATAAATTCTAAAATGTGATCTGATTTTTATTTTTAAACAGGATTATTACATTGTATTTGTATTGTATTTTTGTGAACGGTTTCCACGTAAAATTTTACAAATAATGTGCTAGCAATGTAAAACACTGATGTGGTAATGACATTTTTACAAATACAGAAAGAATAAAAAACAGTACATTAATTTTTAGATTTACATTACATTTACATTTAGTCATTTAGATTTAGTCATTAGTCAAAAGCTGACGCTTTTATCCAAAGCGACTTACAAATGAGGACAAGGAAGCAATTTCAACAACAATAAGAGCAACAATGAATAAGTGCTATAGACAGGTCTTGGGTATTTCAGCACAGTATAAGGCGGCGATTTTTTATTTTTCTTTAATAAAAGAAGTAGAAGTGGCGGTGTGTTAGTTAATTAGTCAAGGAAGTAAAGATAAAATAGTTGAGTTTTTAGTCGTTTCTTGAAAACAGCTAATGACTCCATTCTGATAGATTTAAATGGTATTTTAGGTCATATTTTTTAATTGGCTCTCAAATTTGGAACAAACGTTGATAAATAAATAAAGTGCTTCGAAAGAGAGTTTTTAATA
>JAZGTJ010006819.1:0-24096 GCA_036877575.1 Botia almorhae
ACTTTATCTATAAGCCATAGCAATACAGAGTATCTCTGTGAAATGGACATACCCACAAATCGGACTGTCCTGCGCAAGAACGAGTTGAAATTACAACCTCCTGCGTTTATACTCCCTTCAGTACCAGAGTGAACCTTCAGCCTGGACTGCGTGCAGTACATCAAGGCTTCTCCCAGCATGATCTAAGCCAAGAACACACAGAACACCAAGAGCTGCCTGAAGCAATAGTTCAGAAGTGATTATTTATGCTTTATACAAGATGTTTAAACTCAGTCCTTACTAATTCAATGCACTGACCAAGCAGCATTACACGCTACGGCAACTGGCTGAATATAGTAATAGGATAGTGTGTATTATTCATAATAGCTACACTGAGATAAATAGGTTAGGCCATTTATGAATAGAGCACTAATACTCACAGACGCTGCAGGGCCAGCAAAGGCCAGGCTGAGCAGCATGAGCAGGGGTATGAGCTCGTCACCAGTTTCCACATAGGGCATGCTCAGTGTGCGGTCATGGCAACGGAACCCTACTTTGGCTGGTTGCAAAACGTCTGTCAGCTCCAAGAAGTAAAGAGAGATCATGGAGGACGCAACTATTGGCAGCTGAGGGACAGAAGAGTGTGGTTGGGTTAGGGGAAAGGTGGCACAAGAGGATTATGGCAGGAGGAATCAGTCATCATTTACCGCTTAGATACGCTCATTAATTATTCACACAAACAGCATTAGGCTTGAGTGCCCCCAAAACGTATATGAACACTCACACCACACCTAAAAATGTAGAAATTTCATTGTATAAATAGATTAAAAGATGAGTTGTATTTGTTTTAAAGAAAGACAAGCACAATTTTCATGCTAAACATTTGAGGAAAAAGAAGTTTATGTTAAACGTTTTATAACAATTTTTTAACATCTTTTCACGTACATTTAGATTCTGATGAGAATGAAAGAATAGTTGATATAGAGAACTGGCTATTTGGGTTAGGCTTTAGCACTCCCTGCAAACCCAACAGGGACAAGCGCTATAGATGATGGCTGGGTGAACAGGCTTATTTTATTTTGCCTAAAATGATGACGAAATGCTCTAATCTTTATGTTCTGCTAAGATGTTTGTTTAGTGATATTAAACCATTTTAATATTCTTTTTGCATACGTATAATTTTGCTTTAGGTGGCATTTTTAACCCCTTGAAGTTGGATTACTTTCATGGTGGATGGATGTGCTGTTTTGGTAGCTTCAAAATAATTAGTACCATTCACTGTCATTTTAAAGCTGGGAAAAGCCAGGGCATAATTTAATATAACTCTGAGTGTGTTCGACTGAGAGAAGAAAGTCATATCCTTGAGCTTGAGCAATTTGAGTGATTTTTAGGTGGACTTATTCTTTAAATATTTTACACAAATATTGTTGATTGACCTAAACCACAGCCCAATGATTTTGAAAGAGAAACCAAAGCTGCTTAAAGGCAAGCCTGCAATCTTAACATGAAAAGGTTTTACTAGTTAAAATGCTATTTTATAAGAGATGGCAGAGTAGGGAATCTCGTGACACATAGGACATAGGACAGCATTTACAGCATTATCACCAGCAAATGTGTTGTATTACTATTTATTATTAATAAATGTGTAATATTATGTGATATTGTATATTGACCAAATCATTTTTATGACATTACTGCCATGTACGCATATGATGATAATATACTGAATTTTATTGATTTAAAGTAAACAATGTAAGTATAAATATTATATTATATTGTATAATTTTAATGAAAAAAATGATGTGTTCTTTCTATGACTTACAGGTTTCAACAACCTGTTGCTGATGTCATTGCCATTACTGACAGGTTGATGTTCCTCACACAATTGAAGTTGACTGTTACACTTTCTTTAATGGTAGATTAACCAAGTTTGCTATCTCCCCAGAATAATAGAATCTCTTAAGAAACATGATGATCTATCCTATGCTACTAGGTTGTGCATAAATTTGAGTGTAAGTGATTCAGTGATAGCTATAAAGCAATAGCTAAGAAATTAGTAGTTAGTAGTAAAGTCTAGCATCTTTTGTTTGCAGTTTTTTAGCGTGGCTTGCGTTTAAATATTTTTGTGACTACTGTATCTACGTTAAACAAGCAGGTCTAATGGAAATCATTAATGGCATCCATTCATACAATAAGGTATTATAAGACATTTTTCCAACATTACTTCACTGAATAAAAGTACAGCAATGTAAGCTCACGTAATGTTTGCTAAAACCCAGTTAAAACTTCCTAATCATATACTTGACATCATGTAACAGGTTAATAAATTCTGTTATTCCAGGCTCTAGCTTATGACTAACTCTGTCAAATAAATAGCATCCATGGTACTAAATGTCATTTCTATAACAACTTCACACTTTCATATCATGACATGTCAGATATTACACAGCTAAGATGCAAATTGCATTTAACAGTTTTAAAATTTATCACATCATAATATTGTAACTGTTCTTGTAAACAACCTTCTATTCAAATGACTCAGTAAGTCAGTGGTTTGTAACATGTTTCTACAATTACAGTCAGGCAGTTATACAGGAGCACTATACAGGAGGCTTGTACAGAGGTGGTCAAATTTCACCACAACAGTGACATAAGTACATACCTCCACAAAATAGAAGCAAGGCAGCAATGTCATGCTGTCTTTGGGAGGTTTCTTCTTAGGCTTGTCTTTTGGGGACATCATTTTGGGGTTTGGCAGAGTATAATCTGAAAGTAAATACAGTCAGGACAATACCATTTTAATTGCTTTGGTAAACATGCAAATATCAGTGCAACTAATGTGGATGGGTGGACACACAAACACTAAATCAAGGGAATGTGAAATTATTACATATTAATTATTACATTAGGGGGTCGTTAGGGTTAAAGTTAAACGTCTACATCCTACTACCACACTGAATCTGTTTGCAATAAAATGTATTTTTATCATGAGACAAAAACGGTGAAACAAAGTCACAGTCTGTTTTTTTTCAATTAGGGTCAAATATAATTTTTCAAAGGCTTATTTAAAAAAATAAATGCATGAAATTAAAGAGACATTTTCCTTTAGGGCTAAAGATAAGAAAACTTTTCCCAATCAAAGAGCTTTGTGTTCTGTATGACACAGCCAACTGTCCTCAAACACCATCAAAAAGATGTTTATGTTCACAAAAACTCTTCTTTGACACGCTAATCCAATGCAATCTGCAAATGTTTAGATTTAATGGTTTGGGATGATATTACATCATTGTGAAAGTATTTCCAGAGTGCATAGTCAGTCAATATGAGGATTCAATACTGCTCCCAAGTATGAGATTAAAAAGAGTGCAGCAACTGTAAATGTTTAATACTGCCTATACCCACACAAGACATCAGTGATTTTGGATATCAAATTTAGACGCACCTTTTTTTAGTTACTTTTTGCAATTCTGTATTTACACAGCACACATAATAGCCCTGTCTCTCTCCAAGCAGACAGCTAATGAAAGTTGGGTGACACATGGTGACCATATCGGTTTCTACGCCCCACACCGCACTAACAAAGAAAGCTCTTTTCATGGGTGAGGGGACTATTTATCCTGCACAACTTTGTTTGTCTCTCTGAAGAGAGGGGATACAGAGAGGGCTGGGAATAAACAGACTTGAGTCTGTGCTGTCAAGGAGTCTATTGGCTGGCAAATAAAACGAGCTTAGCAGTAAAGCAGCAATCAAGTCTGTCGGTAAACCTCTTCAGCAGTATGTCAGAGCTGGTGGGAAGTTGGTGCTGAATAAATTTACACTATGTGAGGAGAGAATAGGACAGATCACTCAACCCATTAAAGTGGTCGACTTCAAACCTTTCCAGTGTTTCATTTTAAGAAAAAAGAGTTTTAATATAACTTAAAAAAAGTGTGGAAATCTAAGACCCCTAATTTAAGACAATGTAAAAATGCTTTTCAATTCGTAGATGTGACAAAAAGTTTACACCAGCAAGGTGTGAAATGTAAGCAAAATTCTGCTTTGAGCTGCCAAAATTCATCACACTGCTAAACTAATTTCGTTTTGAGATTTATGGGCTGCGTTCACTTTAGGAATTACCATAAACAGACATTTGGGGTCAGACTCGTGATCTAACTCTACTGTACCAGCTGTGCTGTCCACTACATAGTACTGAAACTGCTTTAGTTGCGACACTGAGCAGGACTCTCACACTGATAATGAGCTAGCCGTTCAATCTAATGATTAAGAGGGCCATCTATGCTATTCTGCGCATAGGAGGTGGCACTGGATAGTTTTACTCTTTGTCACGTGGAAAATTTTGTAACAATTCACGTAGAAAACCGTTTGATAACATATGAATACATTGTCGACTAATTTTTGCGCTTTTCAAAATGTCCTCGTGGTCAATAATCTAACACTACACACCTCTCTCCTCTCCTGAAATAGTGTCACGTTATTGTGTGTTGTACAGAGCACCCAGGGCCATGCTTTTAAGAGACTTTTATATTTTACGTGTTATAATGTAAAGGAGGAAAAACATACAAAGCTGCCCAAAATCGCAATCTAACGCGTTCAGGTTCATTTTCGCTTCAGACTCCCAAGAACAGGCTCAGTCACCGTATAAGATCATCTCACCTCTTTCTCGTTGATGTTGAAAATTCATCGACTCCCTCCGACCCCTTCTCCGTCGCTTCGTTCGTCTGTGGTGCTCCAGCTTTCCTCGATGGGACTTAATCCATTTCACGCTTTAACAATGTATCTTGGTGTTCACTTCCCTCAAGGTGAGTGAACAGATGAAAGTATGAATGGAACCGGACGCTCCAGGTAGATTTCTAGCAAAGTCTCAGAAGTAGGTGTAATTTCCTGCCGCTTTCTCGTGGAGATCTCACAAACAGACCTCTTGAATGAGCCGATAGTAAAAGAACCAGGAATGCAGTCACCGTGTAGGGCACCGTGAACACAAAAGGCTATTGGGAAGGGGGGGGGGTCTTGAGGGAGGGGACAGTGGAAATGAGGGAAGAGGCGGTTCACTTTTTTAGCACAAACACACTCGCAAGCACTAACACATCTCCGTTAACCATCGCTTCTTCTCATTCATCAACCAATAATGTGTAACAAAAGATGCAGACAGGCGAGAGACCCTACGCGCGGTTGGGAAGTTCCGATCATCACCGCAAGGGTTAAAATGGTCGCTGGGCATGTGGTTCGCCTGCCCCATCATTCTTACACTGGACCTCGCCAATACTTTTAAATACAGGGATATCCTTAACAGTGAAAAGAGAGTACACGCGAGATCAACGTGGAGCTTAGGGTCTTTGTTTATGTGTATGGGGTGGGGCTCTTTTTTGACCATGCGATGCGCCCCTTTGTGTCTAGGTATGTTTCGAGCGAAAGCGGACAGCAGCACATGGCGAAGCACGCCTCCAGTGACAAAATGTCACCGCGTCATCTGAGACGCACGCTCGCTTCGTGCTGTTTCTCGCATGAGTGAACGGTGTCTTCCTTGTAAGATTAAGATTCGTGGTAAACATAAACGTGCGAGGTTATCCTGTTATTTTTTCTGCAGCATTGATGTTCATTTGTTAAATATCCCACGATTACACCCCCACAATTAAAAAAAAACTATGTTAGGAATACAGTACAAATAGAATGACAATGTGATGCAAAGTCCAATAAAAAACCGCAAAAGGACTAAACAAAGAATAAATGTATCGTTGTAATATCAAGCAATACAATAGCAAAACATAGAAAGATTAGCGTATGTTTACTGCATTTATATTAATTTTAAAATTAAAGTTTAAAATTAAGTTAAAAATAAAAGTAACAGAAAATTAACAATCCACAATTTTAAGTTATTTACTGGTGGCCCTAAAACCCAATACAGTAGATCAGCACAACACAATATGTAATTCTGTTGGCCCCCTGTACACCCGCTTCACCAAACTGGATACTAAATACAAAATTCTTATGCAAAATCTCTGTTATTTCATACAGCATACACTAATGCAAATGCAGCATTCCAGAGACCTAAAACGAGGACCAAAAAATAAACACAGCTCCTCCTGCTATTTCCCCCTCTCCCACACTAAAAGAATAGGGGGGGTCTCTTCTAGGCAATAGGCTTACTGCTGGTTTCCCAGGAGACTGTGTTAGGCCTCTTGGGCAGTTCTCCTATACCTCAGGATTGGACCCAGCTGCAGGAGTTAATAAAATCATCACTCAGCCATTCAGCCTCAATTCTCATGTCCTCTCTGGCCAATTAGTCGCACAATATGAGGCTCGACTGCCTTCAAAACATGTTTCACACTCTAATCAATTTCATACACACTCATTACAGACTCAAAATGGAGAATCAGGTGTCGCTGCCCCTTGCAGTTTTCTCCACCTTCACCTTGTCACAGTATTCAACTCTAGCCTCTTCCTGAAACAATCTTCCACAGATCAGTCTCGACTGAATGCTTTGGGAGTCAATTTATATTGTCAACTGACCCAGTTATTGTATACACATTTGCCGCGCTGGTCCTCCCATGTCTGTTTTTTAAATGGCCTAACACTAAATGATTGTATCATGATTGATTGCCTAGCTCACATGTCAAAACAACATTCCATACAAACATGTAGTTAAAGGTAAAAGAAGTGTGGTTTAAATGTGTGGTGTATGGCATTGAGGTACCAGCATATGTTGGGATACATTCGCATTTCCATTTCTTGGTATGATTGTATGGTTTCCTGGCTGCGTGTCTTGTTGTGGAGGCTGTATGATATCATAGCGGTTCAGGCACCATTACTAATAATAAAATGAGCATAACGTTAATGAGGGAAATAAGTTTGATTACATTTCCATGTATTATATGTTATGTGAAAACAAAATGCAAGTACAAATCAGTAAAATATTAGTGCCATAATAAGAATATACAGTCATCTTTTTTGTTTCATTGAAAAATTCATGGTACAGATAAGGGAAATTATAACATGCAGGGCATTTCATTTACAAGCTCATATTTATTTAGACAAAACCTATATGGTTTTGTGTTACAGTAATTTAAAACCGCTCAAGAGACCTCTTGTGGCGGAAGCCTGCAATCACAGCAGCCTTGTGCAGAATCGTTTCGCACATTTGATTTTTGCTTTTACTAAATGCAGCTGAGATGGAATTTCTTTTCATGTAAATTGTTTTCTGGAGGCAACAATTCTGTCAATGTGATTGAGAAAACAAAACAAACATGCCATTAGTATTTCAGACGGTTTAACAACGGCATGCAAAGGACATTAGTTCAAAACTGGAAAAATCTAATAGAATTCACTGAATTCATTTAAATAATAGTTAGCTAGTTTATTTTCTGCTTTTTCACTGCTGTGGAAAGTCAAGATCAAGTGATTTTTTTATAAAAATGTGAGCATGCAACATTATTTAGCAATCATAAAAATAAAAGAATCCACTAAATTAAAAAGCACAGTAAGAACTCCAAAAGTTAAAACACCGGGGCCATAATCACCTGAAGTTATACTGTAGACTACTGAGTGAATGCTGTGAGTTTACAAATGTGTCAAGTTTTGGAATGATAAATGTCAGGGCATATTTTAGGTCCACTTGTACTACCCAGGAAGCAAGCAATACAGTGCATTTAATAGTTTCCAGGACATTTGTGTCTTCAGGCATTTCCTGAAGGTAGAGAGAGAGAGAAGACCATACCACCACTGAGTTACAGTGACAGTGAAAGTTCAGGAAAATGATGTTTGAGTGACACTGAATCGCTAGGCAGGCTGCAAAGATGACAAACTGTGTCAGTGTTGGGTTAAGTATTAAAAGATGATGTACAAGCTCAGAACTGTGAGGTACAAATAGTGTACATATATTTCTGTCTTTACACTGAATAGTGACTGACAAGATCCACCATGACAGCAAATTCACTCAGAACCAGCAATTAGGAACCAAAGCCTAAAACTGTTAAAACCATCTAAATCTGATTGTAAACACAGACGTTTCCTAAAGGAAACCTGCTTTTCATCTGCACCATTCAGAAACACTCATATAAGCACTAAATATCAGAGCTTGTTTTTACTCACTGTGATATGTGCTTGAGTTCTTGCAGCTATCTCCTGTCCTTTCACTGCACAGAAGGACTTCAGAGGTACCTGCTTGAGCTAAAGTATCTATCATGGTTTTAGTGGTACAGACTCATTACAGGTCTATTCTATAAGCAGGCTCTGTCTCTTTATTTTTTTGTAAGGCATTGTGGGGCCTTCAGAAATGGAGAGTGTTACGACTCCCTAATTTTGGCATCTAGGGTTTTGGGAGGTAACATCTTAAATTAAATAGTTAAGAACAATCAAGCCAAATACTTTTTCTTTCTCTGCTTTGAAAGTGTGGATGTGTGTGATTAAAGAAAAACAGGCAATCGGATTCAGAATTTTGAAGAATGAAGAAATAGCTGTAGATATTAACTAAATATTGCTGTGCATTCTATTTATTTGATGTGTTTTTCTATCTAGAAGTTTAGCATTTTGCTTCCAGTGTATATATACCAATTTAAAGCCCTGATGTACGAGTTAACCTGATCTATTTTGTGACCAAACCGCTTCATCATTTTTATAGGGATGTTTTTTTCTCTTTGTCACGCAGTAAAGATTGACAACTAGTACACCGATGGAAACACTAAAAATAGATACTGCTGTAAAAATGATCAAAACCCAGTGCCCAGACATTCCTTCCCTCTTTAGCTGGACTACAGCACCTGCCAGATCAGCAAATGCTTGCTGCTGAAAGCATAACAGAAATAGGAGAAACATTATAAATACATCTCAATTTGTATTGATCAACTAATAACACATACAAACACATACTAAATTAAACGGCAACCAACTTAAAACGATAATCTTTCCGTTACTGTTAGTATATTAAGCTTTAAGCTAGCAGTATGTCAACTGACAATAATGGGTACAGATTTTTCAGGATTTAGCCGTGTAAAGCCGTGTGGTATGGAACTCAAATCACAGCGACATATGGCAGCTCTGGCTCAGGCCATGTTTTGTAAACTGTAGCAGCAGGGTTGTGCTACAGCTAGGGGCTGTGATATGATATGATGGCACGGATGATGCTCATGCGAATGATGAGAAATGATAATGAATGCTTTGGGATTCATGCTCTGCTTTGATAGACCATTGCATGCTTTCGGATTAAACACGGAGGCTTCTTATTGTTGACGTTTGATGAAAGACGTAGCTTATATGTGCTTTAGCTTCATGTGTGTTTGCAATTAGCAGCCATTTTCCTTGTTTGTTCCAATTGGGGACTCATTCATTTAAAATGAATGCACATTATTGCTTGCTTATTAGCTTAATATACTGTAAGTGTATCAATAATTACAAACCATAATAAAGTCCCAAACTAGCTAGTCTCACTGACTGATAGTAATATAAGATAAATCTGCAACCCTATGGCCACATAACATGATTGTGTGACTATTTGACAGGGTTATAATATCCAATTTGGATTCCATTCAGGGAAAGTGCCAGTGCAAATACCAGCCTGAAAGAAAGTTGTTATTTTGGGAACAGCAATGTCTCTAGTGGAGATGACCGCAACTGTGTTTACTCCCTTCTTCCATCTTACATTTTCTATTTACCTGTAGACACCTGTAGGTCCAAATGCAAAACGTGTTCCTGTTTCTTGGGAAAGAGAGTTCAGGTCAACAGACACATTTTTTAAATAGTAAGGAGTATAAGTTTGCCTCACCTTCTTTTCAGAGTTAGTTTACATAACAGAAAAACACACTAGTTTCAGAACAATCAAGGCTAGTAAACCTAAATGAGACTCGCAACACCCGCTGACTATTTTGTCAAACACTTAATGGGCAGCCAAGCATGCGCTCTCTCTGAAAGAAAAACAACTCAACATAATGAGGCCATTGTTCATCACTCTCCCTGTGGAAGATGGAGCTCGTCTATCAGGCTGACATTCTCCTCCTCAGCCCCCTGACAGCCTCCCTCCGACAGTTTGCTCTCAAAAACTTTCTTTGATGTGTGAAATTGAACACTACCGTCTTACAACAGTTTGACAGCTACAGCCAACACTTAAGGCAATGTTAACCTACTTCCGCTTACATTGTTTGCTAACCATTGATTATATACGTTTCCTACATGATAAGCATAATGACATCACATATGTGGGAATTAAATAACCAATGCTAAAATAACTAGCACAAATAAGGTAGCACACAAATGTTATCAACCGCAAAAATAGCTAAAAGTGAAAAAACTTAATTAATGAATGTTTATTTAAAAATGTATTTATTAATTATAGTAAATGCATTGATTAACCATTCAGACTTTTGAACATTTAGATTATACAGTGTAATAGAATAGGGCCTATTACCATCTGAGAGGCAGACATCTCCCACAGAATCATACTTTATCACCATTGAAACACGAGCAAACATCATGTCTATTCATACAGAATAAGTGTGGAAAAGTACACCACAGCAAGAGGGGCTAGTGGCTTAATCATAAGTTAAAATTTGGTCCACTGTTGCTTATCCCACTATGTAATTCCATTTAATTATTTACAAAAACGAAGCGGTTTCAAGCTGGACATCTGTAGCTGCAGATACTCACCTTGGCCAGCACTGAATTGAGTATTAAGAGTCTCTGTCCACTGCTCTCCAGCTTAAACCACACACACATCCACACAGACACACAATACACATGGATAAATGCTTTCTCTCTTGAGCTGGAAGTCAGCCAGACTTCAGGATTACAAGATGAATCTCCATCACATAATGTTCTATCCATTTCCAACATGCCAGCGGCCAATAAGAAGGGAGAAAGCTGAATATAGGGCTCCATGAATTCTCAGCTGAAAGAATATCCTTTATCCCTTATATTTACTGCTCCACTTACATACATCACCTTCCACTGTTAGTGTCTTTGGTCAGGGTGTTGGGGGTAGAATTATTGGAGGGGGCTGACTGCTCGGCAGGATTAGAGGCAGAGATTGTTTGGGACTGACTGAGCCTTTGTCTAACCACGTTACTCTGGAGCTCCGCCCTCCTGGCAAGGGCAGCTCGAAGCTGGCCACGAAACTCCTCGATCCTCCCTTGCAGCTCCCTCAGCTCCTCTTCCCATGGTGTGGAGCCTCCTGAGCAGGCTGGAGGTGAGAGCACTAGGCTGAGACCGAGATTAGGGCCACCGTTGGAACATAGCTGGGTGGGCGGACTTCCCACCAGCCCTCTCCTGCTTCTCTCAGGCCCAGGGGGTGGAGCTTGCAGCTGGTAGCTGTTGAGAGTCTCCAGGTTGAAGTGGACACGCTTGTTATGCTCTTTGACCTCTCGGCCGGCCTTCGCACTCTGATTGTTCCACTTGGTGGTGGAAGTGGAAGGGGAAGTGGAGGAGGTGGAAGGCTGAGGAGATGAGGTGGTGAGGGAAGCTGGTGGCAGGCGGTGTAGGTTACAGTTCTCTGACAGACACAAGGTGGAACTAAAAGGAAGACAAAGCACCAATCAGTCTTACAAGATGCAGGGACACAGCACTTTACTAACACACTTCACAATCAATGGGAACATGGAGCTTCTTTAATATGCCATTAATGCGGCAAATGCAACAGTATCCACTCAGCTCTTTTCTACTGAAGAGACCAATATTGATTTTCCTTTGTTTTCCAGTTTCTTTTCTCATGTGTTTTTCAAACACAAAAAACACTGACTGCACACCTTAGTTCAAAAACACAAAGACCAAACTATTTGCTATGAGAATATACATTAACAAAACATACAGCATATAAATGCTAATGTGCAGTCAGAGTGCAATTAAAATAAACAAAATAAACTCTGCTAAAGAGTCTTGTATCACCCTGAAGTTTATTTAGCAATAATGACCAGCTGACTGTACATTGTCCTGCTAATCACATCCTGGATTTACTGCTGCTCTGAAGTTCTTATTGTGAAACCTATTGGGGATAATGTTCATTTATACATTTAATGGTCATTATACAAAGATATTTAACCACAGTATGCCGTAATTGACTAAAAAACATCAAGTCTTTCAGACAGATGTGGAATGATTTTTGATTTTATTTTGATATTATACAAATATAAACTTCAATGAGAAACAGAACAGTCGTTGTAAAAAGTGTGGCATCAATCTGTGTGTCTAATAAGAATGATCATCACCTTACCATCTGTTTGTGCTCTCAGATGCTGATTTCCCCTCATCCTCACAACCCATATTCAATGCACGATGAATTTTCTGTAGTAATAATAAAGCGCTAAAGAACCACATTCAATAACATAACACAAACATCTCCGGTCCAGGGAGCCCACAGCACTCCACACTTTGCAAGTCTCCCTTATTTAAGACAAATAATTCAAAGCATCGGCTTGTTAGCAGAGGGATTCATGATCTAAATTGAGTGTGTCAGATAAGGAAGACACACAAAATGTGCTGTGGGTCATTAGGACCGAAGTTTACAACAACTGCTATACAACATATGCCTATCCACATATACTCAATGTTATTGTGCTTACAGCTTTGAACCACTAGAGGGTGCATTGAACCACTAGATGTCCATGCATTCCCTTTATACCTTGACTAGGGGTCAAATTAGCAAAATATGTTTTTTAGTAAATAAACACCTAACATACAAAAAAAAAAAATTTTAGACTATATGCATTTGTTTAGCTTTATCGGCAGATGTCATACACATACACGTAGGATACACATACACACAGTCATAAACGTATACATATAGAATAGGGTTTTAAAGGTTATTAAAGCTTCCTGTTTTACACTACTTAGCATGTAGAGGCACAAGCTCACCTGACTGGTGTGAAGCCAGTACTTGAACCTCTGCTGGTGGCGGAGATGAGGCAGGATGAATCTGAAGAAGGCATGTTCTCCCAGCAGAGTAAGCAAAGCCCCTGCCACCCCCACACACAGCAGCACAAACAGCCCCGAGAAATGTTGGAGTCCCATCTGCAGTGTCTTCCAACACACACAATGACACACAAAAACACACAAAAACACACACCAGATGATCTCTGTCAATAAATGACAACTCTAGTGCTGAGTGCATCTTCACCACAGTACATTTTTCAAAGTTTTCTTGGTGAGCAGGACCCAGTAAGATATTAGATGCCATAGATACTTTTTGTCAACATATAAGCAACATATAAATCAACAGTGCAGGTAAAGGTGTGAAATAGACTAATATTTTTGCCTGTCTACTACTACTGACATCACAGCATATGGAAGGGCTGGGGACTGTGCACATTCTTAAGGTGCCATTAGCCAATAGGTGCTGTTGGCTCCAAATGAATAAGTCACATGTCATTTATGGATCAGGTGATTGGATAAAACAATGTTTTGGGAGTTGAGTGCCTATGAACAAAGATGCAGCACGCTGACTGTACATTTCCGGGGCTGCATGAGACATCTCAGCAATTGCCATTCCAGATAAAAAAAATGTTAACAGGCAGCTATTTCCAGGTATTCCCCTTTGTGCCTGACCTATTGTTATTTTTCCCTTGAGTGTTGAATGCACCAACATCCACAGAAGAATCGCAGTCCTTCTACCTTTGCTTGTGACTCTATTCATTTTTGACAGTTAACAGGATTTGTTACAGCCTTTTATCATAATGTCAGTTTCTTGAAGAATTATAGTGGGGAAAAGCAGATGCACACATACATAGATGCCACTCATTGGACTCCACTAAGCTCTGGCTGACCTTGGCTGGCCAGATGAGGCTACACAGCAGTGTGTGATAGCTAATCCCAGTGCCACTACTGTGAAGGGAGCTTTAAAGAAGAGCTAACCGTGTAGGCGCAAGTGTGCGTGTGAATGTTTTAGCATAGCCAACGTGATTCATCAACAAGTTTGCAGTTATTCTTTTCTAAATGTAGGCAAGAATTTACCAACTCGAAAGAAAAAAAATCTTGGTGTAACAAAAATGATTATAGCTTTAGCAGGAAGACACAGGCTATCACATGTAGTGAAGGTGTATGTTAGGTGTTTACTGTTTTTTACATGTAGAATGCTTGCAGAGAGTTACGAGTGGCTTTATGGGAGGTCGTATGGAAAGCCCTTTTATGGAGATGGTGTGGGCGTGTATTATGCTAATTACTAACTGCTGGCACACACTCCCTCATTTGGAATAATTAGGATCTTCATTGAAACAAGCCTCAAATTCATGTTACCCTTAAGTGCAATTTTCTTGTATAGAAGTATTAGTGAACAAGACCCATCATGTCTGCAATGCTGACTAAATAATGCTAATGTGATAAACTAATACCTATAAACTAATTAAAGTAAGGGCACTACTGTGGAAAACCTAATGTGGAAAAATAAAAAGTAAATAAGTCAAAGCACTACTGTGTTTGACTTATTTACTTTTTATAGACATACATAGACTTTATATACTCCATAAGCATAATACCACAAGGAGCACTGCAGCTGTGAACGACAAAGAATTATGTAGATACAAACGCTGGCATTTTGTTTATTCATGATTTATTTACGCATTTATTTGGAGAGTATGCCAGATGCAGTGCTTAATGTTCCTTTAAATTTCCCATCTCTCTCTTTTATATCTGTGTTTGGCTATGAACCAAGAAGCTGTTTGAAAGAAATTCCGACTAATTTAATTAAGACAGAATAACACTGAGAAGATAAAACGCTGCTGTTTGCATCTGAAGCCACTTCCATAAACGATGTTGAATAAACATTCATTCAAAGCGGACAACCGGCTAGGGGGACTTTACAGTCGATCCTGCCTGCTATTTTGCAGAATTTATTGCACGGCGAAGTAGTGGTTTTACAGCACGGTGTCTGTGGTGACAGGACAGCTTGGCTCCAGAGCAATGAGTGAGTGAGTGAGTGAGTAAGTGAGTAAGTGAGTGAGAGAGAGAGAGAGAGAGAGAGACAAAGTGAGTGAGTTAAGACCCTGAGATGAGTTCCAGCTGGCACACAGGCCGAAAACAAATGTCATTGCTTCTACTCAAGAAGTCTCCCATTCATAGCGACAGCTAGGTAATGAAGCCAGTCTGCCCAAGACAATGTCTTACAAGAGTACTACAGCTCCTGTGAGTTTATTGACTGAAGCTCCATTGACGGAGCGCGTTGGCGACTGCTACTCAGAACTTCAGGTGTGGGGGGCGGTACGGCTGACACCGAGCCCTCCGCAATGAAAATGGATTGTGAAGGCTCTGCTTCTCTCTGACAGAATGGCTATTAAACTGCAGGAGACAGTTATTCCTAACAAAAAACGTCTCATAATCGGTCTGACAGTAAGGAAAACTTGGTCAAGGGCAGAGACACACGTGTACAAAAATAATGACAATTTCCTTTGATGGCTCACCTCTGTCACAGCGAAAACCCTCTTTCCACAGGGAACCACTTTGTACCACTTGTCATGTAGTATGTCCATGTAGCCATCAGACTTGTAGCGGCTCACGTATTCAGACACGTTCCGGGTGAGGGGGGAGTTCTGGGGCAGCCCGATCCCATAACCTGAGAGCACAAGGTGAACTTGAGGTGATTGGCTTTGAATCTTGGAGGCACTCCTTTGGCATACAAAGCAGTACATGTGAGGTGGTTATTGCTTTGAGACTGCGCAGGAAGCACAGCTTCCCTAAAATGTCTTATCTTATGTTTTAATAATCTTTATCACTTACCTACTATTCTTAGCGCACTGATATACTTCAGCAAAAAACAGACACAAAATATCGCACAGCACTATGATGCTAGTTGTTAAGTGAATGCACTGTGCTTAAATCTATGTGGACATAAGTACATAACATGTATGTAACATGGCACAGACAGTCTATATAAATACTCATTGGAGCAAGACGGTCTATGGCAGATGCTGTTACCATTGATTTTAATGGAGCAAAGATCAATGTTCATTGAACTACAGACTCTACCCATGTCATCCTGATGCCTGGTTTCGCATAGGACTGAGGCTTTGCAAATAACCGAAACAATAAAATGCTTAAATGACTATTTAAATTAAAAGCTTCACTAGAAGCTATTAAATTCTGTTTACAGTTTAGCAATATTGCGTCTTGCTATTTCTTAATACTGTAAAAATACATTCATAAGCGTGGTAAATTATTTTTATAAAGTCACTGTTTTTTCTCTGTTATTTTTTGTATTTCCCTGTTTATATATTTACATTTATGCATTTGACAAATGCTTTTATCCACAGCAGCTTTTAAGCTGCAGTCAAGCTATTTATTTTATCAGTACACGCATTGCTTGGGAATCAAACCCACAGCCTTGGCGTTGCTAGCACCACAATGCACCAGTTAAGCTACAGGAACCTTTTGCCATTAATAAGTGACACCTATACTTGCTCACTTTTGAAAAGCACCAGCTGATGTAAAGCTTGGCAAGCCAATTGAACACCATGAGGGTTTGCTTAGGAGTGCTTTTACTGTGTGTATTGATAGCAGTGATACCTCTATTATTGATATGTCAGAAAGCCTGGGAAAGAAAAAGCATGAATCTTTGGCGCTCTGTGCCAGTGCACCGTACACAGCACGTCTGTCATAGCACCAGTTCTGGAGCCGGGCAGCCGGAGAGATACGAGCACAACTCTGACACTCACAAATTTCATCAAAGCTCCTGCCTCACAGCAAACCCACACATCACTGCTTGCACACAATTTCCCCCCTCCTTTCAGCACATAGCACAACACCAGTTGCATCTTGATAAACAGTATTGTGAGTTTTAACAGTGCATTTCCCCAGTCAACTACAACAAACAAAAACGTGTGCTTTTGAACTCATTTAAGAGGAAGCTAAATGAGTTAGATCTCAGCAGTCGTAAAGTGTTGAAAGTGTGTGATTTTCCTGCCTTGTTTTCACTCTGACAGCAATTTGCAGGAATGAAGCAACCTGAAGCCGTTTATTGTCTATGACTGACCGTGACTTTTGATGGTGTGACGTGGGCGTGTTCAGAGACTCAGTGATGTGATGAGGTGACTACCAATAAAATTGAGGACCACAGAGCTCATACAATCACATACTCTATATGATGTATTATGCACAGCTGCAATTTACATACAAATGCTTTATTCTTGAGAATGTTTATTTTTGGCACTGGAAAAATATATTTGTCATCCAAATGGAATGACATCTTACTTTTATTTGCAATAAAACCCATTCGTGATAAGATTTAAAAAGTTATAGTGAGTTGTGCAGTCCATCAATAATGTTAGAGCAGGAACATCTACAAGCTACCGGTATAGTGACCTGGCGACCTCTGGCAATAATAGTAAACATGAACAGGACTTTAAAGGACAAAGCCTGTCCTAAAGTGAAGGTTTCTCGTGAATTGAGTTCTCTCCATCTGAGGACGCATTACCATAATGTTTACATGGATAGTTGCTTGTAAACTCTGCGAGCTGAACTGACGTTTGACTCCAGTTTTACGCCTGCATGCCCCGATTATGCATCACACTGTTTACAGGCTTTACAGACCCTGGCAGAGCTGTCCATTTAGGGCTAGCAGGCGTGATTGTGATGGTTCAGCCTTGATCAACCATCTAATAAAAGCTCAATGCAATAATGAAAGGTTTGGAAGAGTGCAGGAAACATTCCTATGCACACAGCAGGAGATAACATCCGGGCGAGAGGTGCGTCACGGCTGGGTGACTGCCATGAAACCCATCTACACCATGTAATAGCTTTCCTTTATGAAACGACATGTGTCAAACTCAGCTTCCTTTGACTTGGAGGGTAATTACAAAAGCTTTTAGGTGAATTCATAGCTGGGCCTAAATGTGGGGTGGAATTCTAATGCTAAATGTGTCGAGAGAGTTCAAAGAACCTATAGAACTTTATTGCGAGCTAACGTAACGCAATGTGCAGTAGCATGGTCAAAGGTGCTAGTCTCTTTAGGGGCACCATCTTGTTAAAAAAAAGTCAGATACAACTCTAGAGAGCATGATGAACGGCATTTACCTTCAATAGCAAATGGTTTTCCTACAGTCAGAAGCTTGCAGTCTGTATCTATGGAAACCTCGTAGTCTAGCAGCGCTTTGTCCATGATGAAGGCATCTAGCTGAGGAGGATCTGTCCTTCAACACACAGAAGAGAATAGTCAGAGAGAAACAAAACAGACCATCTCCCTCCAAACTTATGCTAATTGCTATTGTATTTTAATAGAATGAGTAGGTTGGTCGAATAGCACAATAGAAAGTAATAACAGTGCTGAATGAAGCAAACTGAAACACACAGCGTGGATTACATCACACTGAAAGGAAAAACAAATGACCAAATATGTTTCATAATGCTGCCTCTTTAACCCTTAAAAAGTCAGTTCACCAATTATCTAAACTTACATTGTTCCGAATTTATATGGCAGATTTTTTCCATTTTCATGCAGTGACAGTGAATGGGGACTGGAGCCTTCAAGCTCCAAAAAGCACCATAGATCATCAGTGAAGAATGGCTTGTGCATTTTGGCCTGTTTATCACATGCATCATGATTACAGAAGACATGTATTGAAATATACCACACAAGGTGTATGTAGTAAATTTATGATACGTTACAATACTATGCTACACAGAAGATAAAAGGGTTTGGAATGGCAAAGAATAAAGAGTGAAAAATAGTAAATATTGATATTGTGAGATAAATATTTGTATATTTATATATAAATATTGTGAGAAATGGTAAACAGTGGAAGTGTCATTATTTCGGGGTGAACTGTCCCTTTAATGGCAATGCTTGCTCATCAGCTGCCCTCATTTCATCGCAACTGTGACAAAAAATGTGCCAGGTTTTATAAAATGTTATAGGATAAAACTAAGTCTCTTACGCAACGTATTTTGGAGAGTAAAATCTGTCCGGATGCTTTTCTTAAAAAGCGTGGCCCCACGGATTCTGAGCTATTGCTGCAATCTAAACTCTGAAAATGCTGACCATGTAAGGTGTCTCATGTGAATCCAGCAGAGGGAATTTTGACGTGAGAAAACCAGCATCAGTCATAAGAGAAACAAGTAACAAAGACGACCCCTGCCTGATGTAGGAGCTTGAACCTAAAGATACATCTTTCTGTGTGTGTGCATGTGAGCGTTTGCCTGCCCCGGGAGAAATCTGTCATCTTTGAAGTGAACCTTTGGCCTCATTCAGCAAGTTTAGAGGATTTGACTTGAGAGCGACTCTTCCTTGCTTTCTTCTCTGCTCAGAGTCTGCCGCAGTCTTTCTTTCAGCAATGAATGAAACGCGAGACAACAGAGCTGAGGCCTGGAAAGCAGACACTTGTGGCTGTCGATGCTCCCCACACACTGTTTGCTTTAAAAGAACGAGCTAGCTGGTGTGCATAATTCCTTTTGAAAAGGAATGATTTTAACTGCGAGAGGGAGGGCCGCACTAATTCCAGTGTCAACAGCTCTTAAAGTTGAGAGCTGACATGTTGCCCGATTATTTTGACCGTTTTTTGGGCGAGTTAATTTGGATCAAGATTGTGAGCTCATAGCTTTCGGGCTGCTTGTTGTCTGCTCACTTGAGCTAGATTTTCTACTGCACTGTGCAATTACTGAGAACTGTTTCATTTCTCCTGCTCTGAGATGTCCATCTTCTATCACAGTGGCTCCACAGAACACTGATGGTCCGAGAGATGTTCCAACTACTCTGCAAATTGTCCAAATTAGACCCAAATAAATAATTATAATTGACAAAATGCACAAACACTGAACCAAGTGATTAATCATATTGTGATCATTTCTTGTTAAATCTGGGATAGTCTCATTTCATAAATAGAGCTCCTTCGCTAGCTATCAGCTTCATAGTTAGCAAATAGCTGGCTTGTTTAGATCTGTTAGAACTAACAGATTCAGTGTTAATTAAGTTAATTTCAATTAGATATCAAGAAACAAAATCCCATTTCTCTGAAAAAATATATAAATAAATAATTAATATATATAAAGATAAATATATTTATCTTCCATGTGCTGGCACGCCTCCTCAATAACACTTGATTTGATCATATTTAAATTATATAAATGTGTACAGTATGTGAGTGTGATTTTAGATGCAGGTGAGGAAGGCCACTCAGAAATTTGTTTACATCATTGTATTAGATCTGCCACCCAAGGTAACTTTACATTGGACCACCATCTGTATGTTCAAGTGCCTGTTATTGCTTTGGTTTCTCTCCTGGGTTTAAACACTTACTTGAGTGTAGAAACTCCATCCGGAGTGGTGGGCATGTTGAAGCGCCTCATGTATTCGTGCATCTCAGGGAAGCTCTTCTTTACATAATCTTCAGCACTGCTCTCACGAACCGTGCCAAAGCGAAACCCTAGAGACGGGTGATGGAGCTTGACAAAAAGAATAAAAGGGATTGATTGTATGAAAAAAATGAGCACACGCTCACATTCGCACTTAGACTGAGCACAGTATAAACAATTTCACTGAATATTGTGCATTTTACTTCAGTAAATTAGTGCTTTATAATATTAAAACAAAATACATAAAATATTTTAAAACTGAATAAAATTGTATAACCAACATACAGGTTTCATATTCTTTCTGTGAAAAGGAACTACTTACTACAACCTCTGACTGCTTTGAACTTTGACTATACATAACTTTTTGAAGCCTTAAAATTATTTAGTTATTGCAAACCACTGCTATATGCATATTGCAATATGCACATTTGCAATATTTTGATAGTGTTGGTATATTGTGCAGCCCTTACAGTAATGCAATACAGTAAATCTATTGTACCTTGACATCATGAATCCCTGTCACCTCCTCAAAGGTCTTCTCCCCAACCATGACAGCTGCTAGATTGGCTGTGTAGCTGGACAAAACCAGCAGACAAAATATGGCCCAAAGATTCATGAGGAACCGGCCTGTCCAGCACTTTGGCGTTTTACTGGCAACGGTCCGGCCAAACAGGATTGCGTAGCAGAGGTTCAGAGCAGATGAGTATGAGAAGATCCGTATACGGTTGCGTCCATGCGGTGTCATGCCAAATGGACTGTTCCACTCGTACAGGGTGATGAAAAGAGCCGTAACATGAAGCGACACAAAGATGCCCACCCACATGGACCAGTGAAGGGGCCACATGAAGGCACCAATGGGTGCTGCCGTGTCCTTACTCCGCACCAAGATTCCCAGACTGGTGGAGAAGAAGGGACTTGTGAAGTCTATCACTCTGCTTCGAGCTGAGTTGATGCTAAAGCTAGTGACGGCCATATCAGCCATACCACTGAGCAGGTCACCCACCAGACCTGTCCATCGACCTCCTTTCCATGCCCCATACTTCCCATCACCCACAATGTAGAGGTCGAACTCAAACTGCATGTCCTCGGCTAACTTTTCCAGCAGGTCGATGCAGTAGCCATAGCAGCATTTACGGATGTCGGTTGGCAGTGAACTGCTGTTCGTTTGCTCCAGCTCCCGGAACAGCTGGTTGAGGACTTCAGAGTTGTTGGTTTGAGGGTCAAGGCACAGCTGACCCGCAGGACATTGGCCCTCATCGTCCACCTCTCGTGTGAATACAAACGGGTGCTCAACCAAGGTCACCACTCGCAATCTGCTGCCTGCCACTGGGAGCCCTGCTTGCCAGCGGCCGCCTAGCCTAATCCCTGGGCCTTCTTCCCAGTGGCGCTGGGTCATGCCTGGCCACAAGCCCTGCTCCTCCACTTCCAGATGGCCGGACTGCCAGCTTGCCACGGTCACCCAACTGGGCTGGCCTAGAGGGTCCCGCTGTAGACTCCAGATGTGGTAACGCTGGGAGGTAAGCACCCTGGAGAGGGAACGCTGTACTCGCACGGGGCCAGTCAGCCCCATAAAAGAAGTGTTTGACAAGAACCTGTGCACAGCAGGCACATGAGCATTGTGAGAGGGATACGTATGCTTCTAGCTAAAGCACAAACAGTAATAAGATAAGAAATTGTTAAGAAAAATATTTCTGAATCCTACACTGTAAAAATGATCTTATGAAATCTATGAAACCTTTAAGACTTATTAGTACTTGATTGAAACCTTACAAAAAATGCTAATTTATGTAACCTAGGGTTTATTCAGTCAGATCAAATAATATATAATAATATATAAAAATACTTTTGTTATTTTGTTTTTCATTTATAAGCAATATAGCAAGTAATGAGAAAAATAAATAAATAAATAAATACCCTGCCTAGACAATTGCGTTGTTGAATTCCTGAATCTAACTGGTTTACATATATTTTAAGGGTGTTAATTATTTTTCTGTGATTGGCTAAGATCACATTACAGTTCAATATCACAGTTTTTGTGAAACTAGCAACAGTGATTTTGGCTGTTTCTAAGCAAAACACCCAATCTGTGCCAAATAAGATGCAGTTCCACACACAACTTGAGGGATGAAAATCTTAAAATATCTTGGGCTTTCTTGTACATGTGGTGACTGTTAAAAGTGAAATAATTAGCTCCTTTAAATAATGAATTATTTAAACTTTTGTGCATACTTAACCCAAGGTTTAAGTAATTATTCAACAACACTTTTTTACAGGAATTAATTCCTTTCTAATAGACAATATTCTAAAACAATTTAAAATTCCTGCACAAATATTTGTAAAGAAAGAGAACAGAATGGGTGCAACAGGAAATAGGAATCAACCTCAGAGCAGTTCTCAGAGCTCAGATTCGTCTTCAAAAGGCAGAAGGACAAAAGTGTAGGATTATGACCCGAGCAGCCATCCAGAGACTGAATCACACTAAATCTTTTGAACCAACATCCCACCTTTGACAGCCCATGTCCTTAACCACTAAGCCACCACATCAGCGACGTTAGCCAACTTCCATTGAAGTGTAACAATACATTTAAATAAATCTATCATTGTTTTACAGATGAATGTAACTCAATTACATTCCATTCCTAACATATTTTTACTAAACCGCACTGCTTTTCTGCCTGCATACTGTATATGTGCCATGAATTAGTTTGATTGATTTTCATCAATAAATCAGCTGGGGATGTAAGTAGTCAAAGGGCTGGTGCGTGATGTCTGGGTAAGAGAGAGAAAATGAAAAATCCCCAGTGACAGAATTGAGATGTGTGGCTAAACGAGACCATAAATGATAAGCACTCTGTGTGACCATAATGGCACACTTCCATTAAAACACAGCAGAACCTCGAAAATAAAAGGAGAAAAATTGATTGGTTAAATCGTTAATTTCTTCTGATAGCCCTGCGTTTGGCTCATACAAAACACTTGGTTTCGTGTGAGAGCAATTTAAAGACGATGGATAATGTGTAAGCCACTGCAAAAGCTGGTTGTATTTTTATACCTCAAAGCTCAGGAATGCCATTGTTGTGACTATTATTAAACTTCACAAAGCATTAGCATCTCTGTGGAACAATGATCCCAATGTTGTGGTAATTTTTTTGACAGGGAACGCGTTCAGACCTATCGCCTGCGTTCCTGTGCTATTCCTTCATTTCTCAGAGCAAATACATTCCTTAACACGGGGGTTGGGAGGGATTTTTAAACTGTGAGGTGAATTTCAATGGCTGCATCACTGTATTCCATCCATTGGAAAATCTCAGTGGCTCTCTCTCTCTCTCATGTTTTATCATTTCATGAAAAGTTTACTTATCTGAGCTAAGACTCGTATAACAACGAAAGTTTAATCTTATATCTGGATGTGATTCTACTTCTTTTTAACATCAGAAAATCTCATTTGTGGAAGTGAGTAGATAGGCAAGGCTTTTCCAGCCTACAGTGATAACAGTTCTCACTTTTGTGGATTGGGGCTTCATCGCACCCTGAGTGAACTCAGCCACGGCATCAGCTTTTCAATTTGTTTACCAGTTATTTATCTGTTAATCCCTCACAGATCATCACAGAGCCTTGAGTAGAAAATACTGATGAATACTGTGATCACCTAAGATGCATTAAACATTAATATCATTGCATTCAAGTGTTCTAAAAAAACTTAATTTATGCCATAATATATACATATTCTCTCTTTTTATATAGTCCCTGACTACATATGGTTGGCTGCATTTTCCATTTTCATTATTCTAAAATAGGCAAGACATATTGTTTATTGTAGGGTATAAATTGTGTGCATATATATATATATATATATATATATATATA